>QRFJ01004783.1:0-111497 GCA_006176705.1 Cocos nucifera | reverse complement strand
TTCTAGACAATCTATTGCATAGAACAATAAAAGCTAGTCTAAACATGCATATCATATATCGCATATATGAATTTTTTTAATTAATCTACTAATTTTAGATCTGATCACATCTCATGTCACATCTAAAATCATGCATATCAAATTATAAATAAATTAAAAATTAGATCAAAATCTAATTTGAGGAACTACAAACATAGCCCTAATACCAGTTGAAGGAAAAAATTGATTTTTCCACCGCAGGATCAATCTGATCTAATCTGATCTATATCAGAATTTCAAAAAATTTTTATTCTAATTTGATCTAATCTGAGAGTTTTTGAATCTGATCCTTATGATCTAATATTAAAAATAAAAATTAAAGTAGATCAGGAACAACATTTGTTACCTGTTCAGGATAAATAATTACCCTGACAATGACCTGAATGTTGTTAAGGCTCTAGATCTAGCCGCACACGTATCCGACCTCTACTAAAGTCTACTTGGGCTTGTTTTGGATACCTTCTCTTGCTGGATCTGATCTTCAAAAATTAGATCTAAAGTTTTCATGTAGAACCTTCAAAACAAATGTTGAAGGCTGCATGTTCGTCTCACGAATACCATCGTCTCTTGCTGATCTTTTGCGCCTATAGGACTTTAATCCTTCTTCGCTACTTCACCCAACCTCTTGGGCACAGAGAAGAGGTAGAGAGGTAGGAGGAGATGATGTGGAAGAGAGAAGAGGCGGCAGCCTTTTGGCATGTAGAGAGGAGAACTTTGGAACCCTAGGGCGTAGGGGTTCTTATAGAAATCCTGCACGACCTTGGAGTCCTAGTCCATCAAGCAATCAAATTGCTTGATTAATATGGACTCTTAGCCTGATAGCCCAGGCAAAACACTAGGTCTCTACCTAGTTTTATCATCCAAAACTATGTTGGAAAATGTATTCCAAAGCCAATCATCAGCTTGTTGATGGTTGAGCTATATTATAATTATAATTGATTTATTAATGAATAAAATAATATTTTGACTTTTTTCATCACAAAGTTAACATCTTCTAATGAACTTTATTATTGTGATGAAGTCTTTAGGACTATTTAGATTCAATAAAGAGAGAATTTATCGATTAGTCCTTAAAACTATTCATGACCAAATATTAGGTTATTAATTAGGATGATAGCAACTATCGAGCATAGGTCACTGCGTGTCATATAGGTTGATTATCCTCTTAACCAAGGAGTGTGGAGACACTGATATGGCATACAAATAAGATGTAAAGATACATTGTTATTGAACGTGACTAACTCCAGAGCATTCTGCTATCAAAAATGTCTCTGATCGGATATAGGTATAAGTGTCCCTTAGACCTTAGATTACCTAAGTCACTTACAAGCAACTCACTGGGCATTGGTACCGACTAACTAAATTTATAATTTAGTAATGGAAGGCTTTTAGGTACAGTCAAGTACTTGTGAAGTCGATGTATGATCAAAATGGAATTGACCACTCCAAGAGTTGGAGAAGAATGTGTCACTGTATTTCAATATAGCAAAACCTTGTCCAGGATAATCCATGAGATGGATTTGATATTTTGAAATACAATGTGGATAGTCTGATCAAAGTTAATAATTGAACTTTGAGATATTCTACAAGCATTTTGGTTAAGGGAATGAATTATATGAAAACTATATCCACATGGGTTCTAAGGATGTTGTTCTACACATTCGACCTATCCGACTATCAGGTACCATTGCTAGATGGTCACTTTGATTGGTATAAAAATTTATTTCTATGCTACCAACTTAGATTTGGATCTATGAAGTCATACACATTAGAGTTCATGATCTGATCGGATGGTTGATCAACGATTAAGAATCATTCTAGGGTTAAACGATCAATACAATTGATGTTTAACCTAGTATAAGTGTTGTAGGAGGATCGATTAGCAATTGAATTGCTAATTGACTTAATTTAATTAAGCCAGTAGACTAAGATTAAGTCTAATTAAATATAATTTAATTAAATTTAGTTTGGACTTGATTGGATCAAGTTCAATTGATTTATTGGATAAGCAAATGCAAGGTAGAACTAGTCCTAATTCAATTTGGACTTAGGTCAACCTAATTTCAAATTTGATTAGAAAATTAAATCAGATTTAAATCTAATTTAATCTAATTTAATTAGGTTCTTAATTAGATTAAGATATAATTTAATTAGATTAATTTATTTTTGATTTAATTTTAGTTTGAGAAATCATATTTGACCAAGTCAAATATAGAATCCTAGTGAGACTAAGATTCATATCCTTGTGCCACCTATACCCCTCGCCTTTCCCATGCCCCCTCTCTTAGTTTCTGGCATGGAATCCCTCTCTCCCTAATGTTCACACACATCCACTCTCCCTTTCTCTTTCTTATTTAGAATTAAGCTGTGGACCATATTCATAGATGGCAAGTTATTGTGGTATTGGACTCTATATGATAGAATCCCAACAAACCTAAACAACGTCCCATGTGTGCCGCCCCCACCCTGATTCCTATATGATATTTTTGGTGGAAAAGAAGGGATTTTGCATGACATTTGTTTTTGTTCCACACATGAAGAAAAGGTGGGGGGGCCCAAGTGTTGGGCGCCCCAACAAATTGCCTATTTAGGATATGCCTTGTCTAGGTATTTGACCTAGACAAGGACTCCTCTATATCTTTATATAAGATGCTTCTTTTGGGATGACTTTCTAATATATTCTAGACATTAGAGAGGGCTTCTGTGCATATGAAAACTAGAGTAAGAAATCTTTTGGACATGGAGATTTTATAGACACCAATCTAGATATCTAGGGGAGAGAATAGAGCAGAAGAAGAGGATCTTCTTCTAGGGTTCTTTCGATCGTCCCTTTTCCTCCAACTTTGAAATTTATTTGAGAGTTGTCTCATATTTAGAATATCTCTCATTCCTTTTGATATTTTGAAGAGTCCAAATCTTAAAAAAGAAAAAATCAAATTGATCATTGAAGAAGGATCAGCACAGTACTAGCATACTATGCTAATTTTCGAGAATCGAACTTCTGATCAAGATTTGTGGGTTCGTGTGGACATCTCTTAGAGGTCAGATGCATGTGTGGCTCAGAGCTTCATCCTCAACCCTGGATCAGCAAGTTAGAATATCTAACTTGCATAGATAATATGGATCCGATCCTCTATTACATACCTGCAATAGGTCTAGTGTAGATCCATGTTAATGTGATCAACATGTCTTTCTCTTCTAATAATTTTTTATTTTTAATTTAATATTATTCTATAATCATGTAATAAGATCTTAGATCTAGGGATTCTCTAATTTTTATAAATTAATTTTGATTAATTTCTATCTTTCACTGTCTGGATCTGAAAAAGTTTCAAGATCTAGTCCTGAAACTCTAGATTTGGTTCCTTCAATTGGTATTAGAGCCTAGATTTATTATTACATGATTATATTTACATATTTAGATTATTTTTAGATTATATCTAATTTATAATCTAATTATTAAATCTAAAATTAAAAACTTTGATCACACGAATTGATATAAGGTTATCCTACTGTAAGGTTTATCCCTTACATTGGAGAGGTTGTCCTAGTTTGTGTAGATCTGATTCTAATCATATATCTATTAGATGTGATCTAATTTTATTTATGATTTATTATATTTAAAAAAATTTTAAATTAGAAAGTAAAAGTTTTAGATTACACGACTTGATTATAAGGTTGTCCTACAATGTAAAGGCTTGTGGCTTTAAGTGGAGAGGTTGTCCTAGTACGTGCTGACTTAGGATATTGATTAAAAAATTTTAACTTAGATCTAAGAGATTTTTGATTTGATTAAAAATATTTTAAACTAATTTTAATATCATAAAATATTTAGATTTGATTTTTAAGAATAATTATAAATTGATGGAGTTGAAATTGTGTTTCAATTACATGAACCTGTTTAGATAGATCTAAAGAGTTTTCATACTTACTTATTTGCATTTTAATTACGAATCAACATGCAACTTATTTGGTGACCAATGTATAAAAATATTTTAATAAATAATAAAAATTATTTTGAAAAAAACCAGACCCCAATCCTCAGCCCAAAACTTAATTAAGAATTAAGAAATTATTTTGATTAGGATCTAGGATTGTGAATTAAAGATCCTAAGACACAAATCATAACACATTAGTTAATGGGTTAGTGGAGATTAGGTCTATTAATTGAGTTAGATCTTGGGTTAGATTAAAGAATAGACTTAATTAGAGAATTGACTAAATCTAATCAATTATTGTCTTAGATTAGGTCAAGAATTCTCTAGATCAATTACAATAGTTGTAGTTGGTCAAATCCATATCTTTAACGAGACCCAAGATGGACTAGATTCTTGACTATGGGGTCTAGCATGAATTGTTAAGTTGATCTAATCAAGACTAATTAAACCAGTTAGTGTCTAAGGTAAAGCATATCGATTGTCTTTAATTAGTAGCCTGCTTATCTGACCATTTTTTATGATGTCTAAGGCAAGCTTTGGCAGACCCTCCCACCAATTGAACTTACTTAGCCTCTTAGTGAAATTATTTTTTGATCAGATCAATTGACTATTCGAGCTAATCCATGTCAGCTAGGTAAATCAGTGTGACTGATTTAGTGCTCCTAGACCAGCCTACTAATGATCTCTCTTAAGCTGACTTGGTGAAACTAATGGAAGGATCATGACAAGCTGGTTCATCTGACCTTCTCTCTTAAATTAAAATCCTCTAAAATTATTAGGTCCTTAAAATGAAATAGTTATAGTAATAACTAGATCATTGCCTTCCATTAAGTGGGTGATAATGGATCCATGAGTTGGATAATCATTGGAGGCCCAAAGACCTAGTGCTTATCGACTGATGAAATTATCATTCATAATATGATTTCTTGCCCGCATCTTTCTAAATGGTGGTTATGTTGACCAACCAAAGTTAGGCTTAATCATTCATTGGTTTGATGGATCAAGCATGGTCATGTTAATGGTTGGACTTAACCGAACCTTTTCTAGTGGAGGCCAAAGCCTACGATTAGAGACTGGGGCAAAATTAAATTACTATAAATTATTTAGATAAACAATTGGTTATGAACCTATCCTTAAATATACATATGTTGAGCAACCAAAGTTAGGCTCATGTACAGTCTATGTGGATTCTAGTACCCACTAAAGAATTAGGATAATTCTTCGAATTGGAGGTAGAGGCTACTAGTTTGAATAAAATAGTGGGAGAACCTTTTGATTAAAGTTCAAATCTTTAGATTTAATAAATCAATTACTAATTAGGTTTTAATTTTTTTTGGTGCAGATATGGCCACTTCTCTATCGCTCCGATCATTGTTGGACAATGATAAGTTGGTGGGATCCAACTTTGGTAGCTGGTACCGAAAGTTAAAGATAGTCCTGGAGCATGAACAAATTCTATATGTGTTGATGGATCCTGCACCAGAGGAGCCAGCCCCCAATGCACGTGGGATGGTTAGAGACACTTATCAAAAGTGGCTCCATGATCGAACCACTATGCGCTGCATTATGCTGGCAACCATGAGTGATGAGTTTAGTTGTAGATTCAAGATGGGTCAACCAAAAGATTGCTTCAAGTGTTGGAGGATTCTTTAGGCACACTCGATGATGCTGAGAGGCACAAGACTAGTTATGCCATCTTCAATGCCAGGATGCGGGATGGAGCTTTTATCACTGATCATGTACTTTACATGATCGAGCTGATGGAGTGATTGAGTAAGCTCGATTTTTTCTTGCATAAGCAGCTTAAGAAAGATGCAATACTAAACTCGCTGCCTAAGTTCTATCTCATATTCCTCACTCATTATAGAATGATAAAGCCTGAAGTAGACTACCATGGTTTACTGAGGTTGCTTCAGAACTTTGAGAAGGATCACCAACTCCATAAGGAGTTGATGAACTTAGTGCAAGGTTCATCTTCTAGTTCTCGATCCTTTAGGAATGGAAAGAAGAACAAGAAGAAGAAGAAAAAGAAGGTGCAAGTTCAGACTGGGACATCTATGTAGGGCCAAATCAGGAATACCAAGCTCGATAAGAGTTAAGCTGAATGCTTCTTTTGTAAGAAGCAGGGGCACTGGAAAAGGAACTGTCCTTAGTACATTGCTTTCCTAGACCAGAACAGACAGAGAAAAAAGCAAGTTGTTGCTAGGCAAGATTCTTGCTTGTGATTTTACTGACTGGGTATTGGATACTGGTAGCTCTTATCAAATTTATAATTCATTGCAGGAGTTGTAGGTCAGTAGGAGATTCGAGTAAGGTGAGAGGCTCCTAAACATTGGAGATGGAAGACCAATTTCAGTTCTAGCATTAGAAATCTTGAAACTTGTATTTGAGTCCCATACTATTATTCTTGATGATTATCATTTCTATCCCAATTTTTTTTTAATGTTATTTCTATAGGCCTTTTGGCCAAAGAAAATTATCAAATTTTAATAAAAAGTAATTTTATAATATCATTATGAATGGTGTTACTATTTTCTCTAAACATTTGAACAATAGTGTGTATATATTATCACAACTTGTTAATGTAGTCTATTCAACTGGAAGTACCCTAGATTAGATAGTGTATCAAATATCTACTTATGACACTATAGGCTAAGTCACATAAACAAGAACATGATAAATAGGTTGACTTAAGAGGAAATCCTCGAAGTCAGTGATTGTGAATTACTTTCAACCCGTGAATCTTATCTTCTTGATAAAATGATCAAGTCACCTTTTACTAAAAAAGGTGAGATAGCTACTAAGCTCTTAAGTCTATTACATACTGATGTATGTGGACCAATGAGCACTGATGGCAGAGATGGATATTTCTACTTTATCACTTTCATAGATGATCTATCCAGATATGGATATGTCTATATGATGAAACATAAGTCGGATTTATTTGAAATGTTCAAATAATTCTAAAGTGAAGTAGAAAAATAAATAGGGAAGAGTATTAAAACTCTTCAATCTGATCAAAGAGGAGAATACCTTTTCGATGAGTTTCTCACATATCTAGAAGAGAACGGAATTCTCTCCCAATGGACTCCTCTAGAAATACCATAGCATAATGGTGGGTCTGAAAGGAGGAATCAGACTCGGTTAGACATGGTCCGATCCATGATGAATTTTGCCAGCTTTTCAATATCCTTCTAGGGATATGCACTCGAATCGACTTGCTATCCATTAAATTGGGTTCCAAGTAAGTCTATAGTTAAAACTTCATACGAGATATGGATAGGATGTAAGCCAGTACTTTCACACCTTAAGGTATGGAAGTGTCTGGCTTATGTCAAATGGTTAGTTACAGATAAACTTAGAACTAGGTCTGACAAGTGCACATTCATAGGGTATCCAAAAAAGATCAAAGGAAACTTTTTCTACCATGTTGATGAATAAAAGATGTTCATCAGTCTTAAGGCAATCATTTTAAAAAAATAAGTTTCTTGGTAAAGGAACTATTGCCTCTAAGGTTGAAGTTGATAAAATTCAATAGGTAAAAAAATCGACACCTATAGTTGAATCTCAGTCGGATTTGATTAGATTAAATTTGGAGCCCAATGTATCTACATCATTAAGATGATCTGATAGAGTACCGCATTAGCTGAATGGATACTATGATTTCTTGATCCAAGATGGTGATCCCATTGGAACTCAATGAGAATAATGAGGATCCAATCACCTATATGGATGCAATGTAAAGACCTAATTTCGAGAAATAGCTCAAGGCCATAAAGTCTATAATGGAGTCCATGAAGGTCAATGATGTGTGGATATTGGTTGACCCACCCAAAGAGATTAAACCCATTGGGTGTAAATGGATCTTCGAAAGGAAGAGAGGCATAGATGGAAAGATGAAGACCTATAAAGCCCATCTAGTTGCCAAGAGATATCATCAACATTATGGTGTTGACTATGATGAGGCGCTCTCCCTTGTGGCAATACTCAAATCTATTCAGATAATGCTTGCGATAGCTACCCATCTATATTATAAGATCTGGTAGATGGATGTGAAGACAGCTTTTCTAAATGGAGAGCTAACCAAAGAGGTGTCTATGATACAACCTAAGGAGTTCACATCCATAGATAAGTCCAAGATGTGTAAGCTTCAGAGATCCATTTATGGATTGAAGCAGGCATCTTGGAGTTGGAACATGCATTTTAATAAGGTAATCAAAATGTATGGCTTCGTTAAGAATGGAGAAGAGCTCTACATTTATAAATAGGCAAATGGTCCAGCAGTGGTATTCTTTATCTTATACGTGGATGACATTCTCTTAATCGAGAATGACATCCCCGCACTGTAGAGAATAAAAGTTTGGTTGCCATCGCAGTTCTCTGTGAAGTACTTGGATGAAGCATCCTACATCTTAGGGATAAAGATCTATAGGGATAGATCTAAGAAGATGCTTGGATTATTCCAGTCCACGTATATAGATACTATGCTGAAGAGGTTCAGTATGAAGAATTTTAAAAAGGACTATCTCTCGATAGGCCATAGAATTTCTCTATCTAAGAAGGATTGTCCAACAACTCCTGAAGAGAGAGAGCATATGTGTAGAGTCTCATATGCTTCAGCAGTGGGATCTATCATATACGCCATGACATGTACGAGATCAGATGTAGCATACTTACTAAGAGTAGTGAGTAGATACCAATCTAATCCTAAAGAAAACTACTAGAAAGTGGTTAAAGCCATCCTTAAGTATTTGAGAAATATTAAGGATCAATGGTTGGTTTATGGCGAGTCCAATCTGAAACTTCTTAGGTTTATAGACTCCAACTTTCAATCTGATCATGATGATAATATAAGCATGTCAGGTTACATCTTTACTCTAATTGATGGAGCCATTTGCTGGAAGAACTCCAAGTAGCATACTGTGGCAGACTCTGTTTACGAAGCAGAGTACATCGCAGCATCAGATGCCACGAAGGAAGCTATGTGGCTTAGAAAGTTTATCATCAAACTCGGAGTAGCACCGTCTCTTGATGGGCCGGTCCTGCTCTACTGCGACAGCACTAGTGCCATTGCTCAAACGAAGGAATCAAAAGCACACCAGTGGATGAAGCACATACTGCACTTCTTCCATCTGATCTAGAAGATCGTGGATCGAGGTGATGTCAATCTTCAGAAGATCGATGAAAAGGAGAGCCTAGCTGATCCCTTCACTAAAGCTTTAGCGATAAAGGAGTTCGACAACCATAAGTTAAAGATGGGTATTAGATACTGTGCCGAATGGCTTTAGGATAAATGAGAGTTGTTAAAAAATATGTTCCAAAGCCAATCATCAGCCTATTGATGGTTGAGTTATATTATAATTATAATTAATTTATTAATAAATAAAATAATATTTTAACTTTTTTTATTATAAAGTTAACATCTTCTAACGAGCTCTATTATTATGATGAAGTTTTTAGGACTATTTAGATTTGATAAAGAGAGGATTTATCGATTAATCCTTAAAACTGTTCATGATCAAATAATAAGCTGTTAATTAGAATGATAGCATCTATCAAGCATAGGTCACTGTATGCCATATAGATTGGTTATCCTCTTAACTAAGGAGTGTTTAGTATGGCATACAGGTGAGATATAAGGGTACATCATCATTGAATATGACTAACTCTAGAGCATTCTGCTATCGAGAATATCTCTAATGGGATATAGGTATAAGTGTCCCTTAGACCTGAGATCACCTTAATGGCTTGCAAGCAACTCACTGTACTTTGATACTAGACTAACTAAATTTCTAATTCAGTAATGAAAGGTTTTTGGGCAAGTACTTGCGAAGTTGGTGTGTGATCAAGATAGGATTGACCACTCCAAGAGTTGGAGAAGAATGTGTCACTATATTTAAATATAGTAAAACCTTAGCCAGGGTAATCCATGAGATGGATTTGATATTTTAAAATACAATATGGATAGTTTGATCAGAGTCGACAGTTAAATTCTGAGGTGTCCTATGAGCATTTTGGTCAAGGGGATAAAATATATGAAAACTATATCCACATGGGTTCTAAGGATGTTGTTCTACACATTCGACCTATCTGGCTGTCGGGTATCATTGCTAGATGGTCACTTTGATTGGTATAAAAATTTATTCTTATACTATCGACTTAGATTTGGATATATGGGGTCACATACATTAGAGTTCATGATCTGATCAGATGGTTGATTAATGATTAAGAATTATTTTAGGATTAAATGATCAATACCATTGATGTTTAACCTAGTGCAAGTATTACAGGAGGATCGATTAACAATTGAATTACTAATTGGCTTAATTTAATTAAGCTAAAGGGTTGAGATTAAGTTAAATTAAATATAATTTAATTAGATTTGGTTTGGGCTTGATTGGATCAAGTCCAATTGGTTTATTGGATAAGCAAATTGCAAGGTAAAACTAGTCCTAGTTCAATTAAGATTTAGATCAACCCAATCTCTAATTTGATTGAAAAATTAAATCTAATTTAATTATATTCTTAATTAAATTAGGATCTAATTTAATTAGATTGATTTATTTTTTGTTTAATTTTGGTTTGAGAAATCATATTTGACCAAGTCAAATATAGAATCCTAGTGAGACTAGGATTCATATCCTTGCTCCACCTATACCCCATGCCTTCCCCACATCCCCTCTCTTGGTTTTTGTCATGGAATCCCCCTCTCCCTGATGTCCATGTATGCCCACTCTCCCTCTCTCTTTCTTATTTGGAATTAAGTTGTGGACCATGTTCATAGATGGCAAGGTGTTGTGGTATTGGACTCTAAATGATAGAATCCCAACAAACCAAAACAACTTCCCATGTGTGCCGCCCCCACCCTAATTCCTCTCTTATATTTTTAGTAGAAAAGAAGGGATTTTGCATGGCATTTATTGCTGGTCCATGTATGAAAAAAAGGAGGGGGTGCCTAAGTGTTGGGTGCCCCAACAAATTGCCTATTTAGGACATGCCTTGTCTAGGTACTTGACCTAGACAAGGGCTCCTCTATATCTCTATATAAGAGGCTCCTTTTGGACTGATTTTTTGACATATTCTAGACATTAGAGAGGGATTTTGGATGTGTGAAAATCAGGGTGAGAGACCTCTTGGGCGTAGGGATTTCATAGACACCAATCTAGGTGTCTAGGTGAGAGAACAGAGAAGAAGAAAAGGATCTTCTTCTAGGGTTCTTTTGATTTTTTCTTTTCCTCCAACTTTGAGATTTGTTTGAGAGTTGTCTTAGATTTAGAATCTCTTCGATTCCTTCAGATATTTTTGATAGTTCAAATCTTGAAGAAGAAAGAACCGGATCGACCATCGAAGATCAGCACAGTACTAGCATACTGTGCTAATTTTCGAGAATTGAATTTTTGATCAAGATTCGTGGCCTCATATGGACATCTCTTAGAGGCCAGACCCATGTGCGGCTCAAAGCTTCATCCTCAAGCCTGGATTAGTAAGTTAGAATATCTAACTTGCATAGGTAATATAGATCTGATACTCTATTATATACCTATAATAGATCTAGTATAGATCCATGTTGATGTGATCAACATGTCCTTCTCTTCTAATGATTTTTAATTTCTAATTTAATCTCATGCTCTAATCATGTAATAGGATCTTAGATCTAGGGATTCTCTAGTTTTTATGAATTAATTTTGATTAATTTTTATCTTTCGCTATCTAGATCTAAAAAAATTTTAAGATCTAGCCCTAAAATCCTAGATCTAGTTCCTTCAAACTTCTCCATAGGTGGCATCACAAAGTGATAAGGAAGAGTCCATGGTGCATGGGTCTCTTTCCTTCTAGAGTTTAATCCAAATCAAACTCTTAATTTAATCAATCTAGGTGCCACCTTGTTCCATCATGGAGGGCATGCCTGAAAGGGGACATGAGCCCATTTCCACACACAAATATCAGAGGACGTGTGCCCCTAGAAATTCTCTAAGGGGCGCACGCCATTTCTCACTTAACTCCTACAAATGGGTCAACCATTGACCCTTATCCTATTGCCCTCAGAATGGATTTATTACAAGCCCTATTATTTTAGGACAAGTCTTAATCTAATCTGGACAAGTTTCAGTCATATAAAAACAAACCCATACAAGGTCCATCGGTGAGCCAATATCCAATTTGACTCAGTCGAGAAGAACCAAAAATATTATAGAAGAAGAATGTCAGGCTCAATCATGTGCTAGCATAATTTTTTTGAATCTGATTGGATCTAATTCAAATCAATCAAACTGGGTTAGCCCAATTGATGACATCTAGATCCAAATCCTTATTTGTATAATCTAGTTAGGTTTGGTTTCGTATGGTAATGAGACATGTCGCATTTTCTATCATCAACATCATCGATACACCTTTTGATGAACCAAAACTCTTTCGGTTCATCTAATTAGAATGATCGATCATCAAAACCATTCTAATTGATCTCAAAATTCACCAGTGACATCTAGCGGTATATGGTGGTAACTCATCAAAATCGAATGTGAATCTCTTGGTATAGCTAGCTATGTGATTGGATTCCTTTATCATGAGCCCCAATAGAATTAGGGTTAAGATGAACTCGTCAAACCCAACACCCCATCATATAATTGAATCATTCGATTTGAGTTCGATGTGAAATCCTAATAGAAAACTCTTTTCTATCATATCACACTGCCATGGCCATGGGCTTAACAACTCGATCTCATGATCAACTGCTCCTCATCTATCAAGGTAGATAGATCCTCTATTGGTGCGATCCAATTTCTATAATGAACATGCTATAGCCAACATACACCTTAGAATTCCAAACTAGGAGATCAAGTTATAGTGTAGTCAAATTATAACACACTCAAGATGAACTATCGATGAACCTCAAGTCAATGAATCAGACACACAACTGCAATATTAAACTAGTCATCAACAAGAAGATAGACTCTCTTATGACTACTCGAGGTGGTCACACTCAGTGGCCTTATTCTCAATGAGTACCTATACTCTCACTCTGATGTCTCCACATTATAGACTAAAGACTCATCTATCCTAAGTAAGCGATCATACATCGATTTTTTGGATCGATCGTCATCATCATCATGATCCTATGATCGAAAGCAATTAATGAGTTAATTATGAAAATACATGTCTTAAATTTTCAACTCTTGAAAATATATATTATCATTTTCATTAACTCAAAGGATGTATCATAGACACTTTACATATAATATGATAGAAGAAAATAATTTTTCATTAATTTTAAGTCAAAATTATAAAAATGCTCCTAAAATGTGTATTACAAGTGTCAGTCAATCTGGCTTCTAGAGCACACATCTAATAATTTAATCTCAACCCTTTGGCTTAATCAAAATAAGCCAATTAGCAATCTGATTGCTAATCGATCCTTCTGTAATACTTACACTAGGTCAAACATCAATCATATTGATTGTTTGATCTTAGAATGATTCTAAATTATTGATCAACCATCCGATCGGATCAAAACCTCTTTTGTATATGATCATATAGGTTCAAATCTAAGCCAGTAGCATAGAAATAAATTTCTATACCAATCGAGGTGATCATCTAGCAATGATACCTGACTACTGGATAGGTCGAATATGTAAAGCAACACTCTTAGAACTCATGTGGATATAGTTTCTATATAATTCATCTTCTTGACCTTAATGCTCATAGGACAACCCAGAGTTTAACTATCAACCCTAATTAGGTCATCCATATTATATTTCAAAATATCAAATCCATCTCATGGATTATCCTGGCCAAAGTTTTTTTAAATTAAAATACAGCAAAATATTTTCTCCAAACTCTTGGAGTGGTCAAACATATCTTGATCACTCACCGACTTCATAGGTACTTGACTATGCCCAGAAATCTTTCTTAATTGAGTTAAAAATTTAGATAGTCCAACAATAAAGCATAGTGAGTTGCTTGCAAACCATCATAGTGATCTCAAGTCTAAGGGATACTTATACCCATATCCCATCAAAAAAATTCTCGATAGTAGAATACTCTGGAGTTAGTTACGTTCGGTGATGATGTATCCTTACATCTCACTTATATTTCATACCAGTATCTCCATACTCCTTAGTTAAGAGGATAACCAACCTATATGGCACACAACGATCTACACTCGGTAAATATTATCATCCTAGTTAACAACGTATCATTTGATCATGAAAAGTTTAAGGACTAATTGATAAATCCTCTCTTTATCGAAACTAAATAGTCCTAAGGACTTTGTCATAACATGGAGTTCATTAGAAGATGTAGATTTATGATGAAAAATACTAGAATAAAATTTAATTTATTAATAAATTATTTATAATTATAAAATAGCATAATCATTAACAAGCTGATGATTGGCTTTGGGACATATTTTTCAATAACTTTCACTTGTCCTAAAGCCAATTAGTATAGTATCTAATATGCATCTTCAACTTATTTTTGTTGAACTCCTTTACTGTCAAGGCTTTAGTGAAGGGGTCGACCAAGTTCTTCTTTTCGTTGATTTTCTGAAGGTCAATATTACCTCAATCCATGATCTCTTGGATAGGTGGTAGCGGTGTTGTATGTGCTTCGTCTATTATTGTACCTTCGATTCTTTTGCCTAAGCAATGGCACCAATATTATCATAAAAGGGTAGGACCGAACCATCCAAGGAGGATGCTACTCCAAGCTCAGTGATGAACTTTCTTAGCCACACTACTTTCTTCATGGTATCTGATGCTGCGATGTACTCTACCTCGCATATAGAGTCTACCATAATGTGCTGCTTAGAACTTTTTCAGTAGATGGCTCCACCATTTAGGATAAAGATATAACCTAACATGCTTCTATTATCATCATAGTTAGATTGAAAGCTGGAGTTTGTAAATTTTATAAGTTTCAGATCTGACTCACCATAAATCAACCATTGGTCCTTAGTATTTCTCAAATACTCAAGAATGATTTTCACCACTTTTCAGTGGTTCTCTCCTAGATCAAATTGGTATCTACTCACTACTCCTAATGAGTATGCCACATCTGATCTTGTACATGTCATGGCGTACATGATAGATCCCACTGCCAAAGCATATAGGATTTTACTCATATGCTCTCTCTCTTCAAGAGTTGTCGGATAATCCTTCTCAGAAAGAGAAATTTCATGGCCTATCGAAAGATAGTCCTTCTTAGAAGTCTCCATATTGAATCTTTTCAGCACAGTTTCTATGTATGTAAACTAGGATAAGCTAAGCATCCTCTAAGATCTATCCCTATATATTTTCATCTCTAGGATGTAGGATGCTTCACCCAAGTTCTTCATGGAGAACTGAGATGACAGCCAAACTTTCATTTCTTGCAGTGTGGGGACATCATTCTTGATTAAGAGAATGTCATCCACGTACCAAATAAGAAATATCACTATTAAATTATTTGTCCATTTATAAATGTAGGGCTCTTCTTCGTTCTTAACGAAGCCATACTTTTTGATCATCTTGTCAAAATGCATACTCCAACTCTGAGATGCCTGCTTCAATCCATAAATGGATCTATAAAGCTTTCACACTTTGGACTCATCTATGAATGTAAACCTCTCAGGTTGAATCATATACATCTCTTTGGTCAACTCTCCATTCAGAAAGGTTATCTTCATATATATCTGCTAAATCTCATAGTCAAGAAGGATAGTTATTGCAAGCATAATCAGAATGAATTTGATCATTGTCATAGGAGAGAATGTCTCGTCATAGTCAATATCATAATATTGACGATATCCCTTAGTAACCAAATGAGCTTTATAGATCTCTACCTTTCCATCTACACCCTTCTTTCTCTTAAAGATCTACTTACACCCAATGGATTTAATCCCTTCAGGTGTGTCAACCAATGTCCACACATCATTGACCTTCATAGACTCCATCTTAGATTTCATGGTCTTGGTGCATTTGCCAGAATTATTCTTAATTTACCAAAAAATCAAAGAAATCAAAAAAAAAATAATACTCATGCCATCCCCAGCAATAGCACCAAAAACTTGATAAATCATGATATTATTGTTAGAAAACCATGTTTATCAGTTTAATTTTGACTTCTTTAAATAATTAAAAATATGTAGAAAGTAGTGAGTCGGGTCGAATCCATAGAAAAGATAGTGCTTTAGATTTAAAATCTTTGATTTTATAAAAAAAATAAAAAATATTTGAAAACAAAACTAAAGTCAAAAAACAAAAATTAAAATTATATAAAATTAAATAACAAAAATTTAAATAGTGGAGGAAAATAACTTGATACTAAGATCTACTATTTAGATTTTAGCATCTGCTTGCAATAAAATAAAGAATAATTAAAAATAAACAACCAAATTTAAATTTATAATTAAAAGTAAAAAAGCATAAATTTAAAGTGCATAAAAAATTTTTTTGCATTAAATAAGAGTGTTGCCTAGATAAACAATCCAAGACGGAGGGGGGGGGTGAATTGGATTTTCAAAAATTTAAAGCAGATATGTACGGTGATAAATGATTAAATCTTAAGTGTATCAAATGTGAGAGTAAATAGAAGATACAATCAAGAGCACACACATAAATAAGAAAATTTTATAGTGGTTTGGTGCTCTTCCGGCACCTACGTCCACTTTTCAAGCAAACTCTTGAAAATTTTACTATAATCTCACAAGATTATAGCTGGATAGTTTTTTCAGATTCACTATCCAAAAATCTATTTAATTTCTTCCTAGGTTCACTAACCATAATCCTTACAAAGATCAGACAAACCAATCTGAATAAACAGAGGGAAGAAAAATCCCAAAACCCAAGTTTCAGTCCCTACTAAAACCAAGTACATAGAAAGAGAAAAAAAATTTATAACTTGAAATATCCCTTTGAATGAGCAAAAAAGTTATCCTTACAGTTCGTTGAAAGCCTCTTTGAATACGTGGAGTTAATACACTTGAGGGTTCTTTAAAGCTTGAGAGAACTGATTGATTGAAGATTGGGTATTCGTTTAAGAACAGAGCATGCTTTGCTTTCTCTAATTTTTCTCTAATCAATTAAAAATAATCCTTCTTTCTTTTATATCTACAGCACTCTATCTCTTCTGATGATGATTGAAGCTCAAAAAAAGTAAAATCCAACCATTGGAGAGCAGCAACTAGCCATTGGGACCGAAAAAATCCGATCTAGAACGCCCCATCAAAAGGTTGTCACCAAGTCTCGAGACCTCTCAATTTGTCTTGAGACGTCTTGCCATGTTATAAGGCCTCTCGATTTGATCAAGAGAGCTCTCGCCTTCAGTCACACAAAAAATCAGCTTTCTAAAAAAAATGGCTCACCTGAGATCGAGACCTCTTGATTCTGAATGAGACGTCTCACTAAAACCACGAGACCTCTCAAGAATCTAGAAAAACCTCTCACTCTCAGAGCATAGGATGTCTCACTGAAACCACGAGACCTCTCAAGAATCTAGAAAAACCTCTCACTCTCAGAGCACAGAAACTGGATTTCTATCATTTAAGATTGAGAGCTCTCAAGATTCACTTAAGACATCTTGAAACTGAGCCAGAACTGCATTTGGGGTGTGCCAGTCCACTCGAGAGCTCTCGAAAAAATTTTGAGACATCTTGAAGACTGCTCCAAGATAATTTTAAGGAAATTTTTGCACCAATCAAGGAGATTCAATTTTTATTTGAATTCCACTTGATGTCTTCCTTATTTTGGTCAAAAAGCTCTCTTTCTTCTGACATTGAAATATTTAAAATAAAATATATTAGTAATCATTTGCTTTAACATTTGGTCATCATCAAAATCACTTAGGGAGTTCAACAATCTCTCCTTTTTTTATGGTAACAAAATATTAAGCAAGCCATAAAAGGAGTGTAAGCAATATGTATATCATGAACTAATGAATGCAAAATTTTTGTACTAAAGCTTCCCCTTAATGTATGCTCTCATGAAATGAATAGGATTTGAATAACATTCTTTTCATTTTGTATTTATTCATTTCAATCATTTCATCTTTTAAAAGTCTCTTTTCCTGTATGTTAGTTTGAATTGATTACACGTTTGTATTTTGGTTTAAATTAATTATACATTTGTATATTTCTCCTTAATATTTCTCTTCCTTTTTGTCAGCATCAAAATTATAATAATGAGAGGATTATAAAAAGGCAAGAACATAAAAAGGATTTATTTCATTACAAGATGTAATAATACATACGTAGAGATGTATGTTGGTTTACAAAAACTGAATCTCATACTAACATACCTAAACCAAAAGTCAAAATAAAAGAGATACTAGACCTAGTCCTCATCAGAAAGAAACTCAATGATGGGTTCAAAGGAAGATTTGGGTCTAGTAGAGGACAAGTGAGGAGCAGGTCTAGGAGAAAGTAATGGTCTAGAAGAAGATGATGATCCAGAAGAGGATGGAGTCCAACTCAAAATCTGCCACAGGATGAAAATAAGGACTTCAGCCATGGTGCACTGAACAGTGATGTTCTCTTCAAGTCTCTATGCAATTCTGGCATTCTTAGATAGGAGTAGTTCAATCTGAGCTGATGTCTTATGTTGTTCCTCCAAAATTTCTAGCCTTTGGGACAATCCACTAATTTATTGGCTAAGCATTTCTATCTGACCTTCAGTGGATATTCCTTATTCTTCAAAGCTTACAAAGACTTGATGCCTCACACTGGACAGTATATCCATAAATCTTTTAGATACTTTCTAAACCACTTCTTCTACTATCCTTTCAATTAAAAGATCTTGATCAAAAGTTGAGGAAGGTGCTGGTGTAGGACAAGGAGGCACCTAAGGAGAGTGTGGAGACCTTGGTGTAGTGAAAGAGGGTCCAACAGCAGATGATGATGGTGGAGGGGGTGGAGATCTATGTTCTTCGAGCTCATTTGTAGCACGTTCATCTACCCTCATCCATCTATCATCCTTTTTTACAAACTTCATCCAGTTTAAGGTTCCTTCATGGATGAAGTCTGTGTGAGCTAGCTTTTTGAAGTCTTCACCTTCAAGATCAACTTGAAAGTCCTTGAAGATTAAGGAGATGATCATTCGATAGGATAAATAGGCCTTTCTTTTGTTGGCAGTATCCTTCAGTTATTGATACATAAGAGAGGGAGAGTTAATGGGAGTTTCAGTCACCATAAAGAATATGACACCTAGTTCTCTCTTTCTAACCCAGTCATATCTTTCTACCTTAGGAAAAACTATATGACTGACAAAAGATTGTAGTAATCTCATCTCAACCAAGAGAAGATGTGAGACTAATTGTAGATTTTCATCAACATTCTCCCTTTCTAAGATGTACTTGAGAGCTTCAATTTTGTCAAATAAGTTTATATTGTTAATCCCAGCCCTAGGCACTTCGAGAAGCTGCCCTATTTTTTCCTTATCTAAGAAAATGTGCACTTCTTTCACAACGGACTCTACCTTTAACCTATGCTTAAAGCTAATATTGTCAAAAAAATTCTCTTATCAAGTTCGGATAAACATTTACCTCAAGGATACACTGCTTTTCCCATCCTTGCTGTTGGATCCAAGACCCAATATGGAAGTGTTCCCAATCTAGGTATTCGATGTCCACATAGTAGCCCATTCGAACAGTCCTAGTAGCAACAAAGAGACGAGCACGAGATGAAGAAACAGATGAAGATGATTGAGCCAAGTCCTGCTGTCGCTTAGCCCTAGCTTCAGTCGATGGCGTGACTGAAGGTCTTTGTGCGATGAGGGATCTCTTCTTTGGAGCCATTGGGGTTTAAGATTTGGAGGGAATGGACAAGAGAAGGTGATTCGGAAGGTTTTTAAGGAGGGAAGGAGAGTTTTGGAGAGTTTGGAGGAGAGATTTCTAAAGAACGGAATGAATGAATGAAATAGGAGACCTCTCATAGATCGATTAAAAAGGAGACCTGCAAGAATCGAGAGCTCTCATCTTAAAGACAAGATATCTCAAAAACTTTGAGAGGTCTCGCATTTAGCATGAGAGGTCTTGAAATCTAGTCGAGAGGTCTCGTGAATAACTCAAGACTTCTCGAGCATAGGGGAAGAAATCAGAATATAGGAAGAATTTCAAGGCAAATTTTTCTTAATTTTTTTATGATGGGATTAGGGGTGTTAAGGATGATGGAAGGTGATAAAAAATGATCCAATAAATTTAAAATTAAATATTTTTAAAGTGGATCACAAATACTAAGTTCACCCTAGATTTTTGAGAATTTATCTTCACTTAGAAATTTTATAAAAATATCAGCTAGTTGATTTTTAGCTGAAATAAATTCAAGCACAATGTTATTATTTTCAACATGATCCCTAATAAAATGAAATCTAATTTTAATGTGTTTGGTTCATGATATTAGATGTGTGCCCTAGAAGCTAGATTGGCCGATACTTGTTAAATACTTTTTATTGACGCAGAATCTGATCGTCGTCGAAATCAACTGGAGCGGAGGTGGACGAGGTTGCCATCGGGGACCTACAAAACAAAGTTCCATCCGAAGTCAGTGGGGGGTGGCTCCGGTAGGATCCTCCGACGATCAAGTCAGCTCTGGCCAATAGGAATGGAGTGCTCAGGAATGAGTTCCACAAAGCTTAAAGAAGAAGAGGAGAGCTTAGAGCTTAGAGATCAGAGGTTAGAGTTAGTATATCAGGAGGGTTCTTTTTATAGGTGGAGCTTGATGGTGATAGCTGTAACCACGTGCTGACGGGCCGCTCGAGGTCCGATGAAGTCAGTCGCAGGGGAAGGCACCGTCTGCAGCGAGTTGATGATGACAGCCATCACCGTCTGATAGCGGGTCACTGCCATCTACGACAGACTGATGGTGATGGCTGCAGCTATCTTGATATTGAGCCGCTCAGGACCGAATGAAGGGTTGAAGGACTTTGACGTATACCCATTTTGGAGGAGTTTGGACTCTTGAAGAGGAAGCTCAAAAGGAGTTTGGCTCCCGTAGGTGTCTGGCTGGAGGTGTGCAGCTAAGGCTCAGTCGCTGGGGAGTTTGGAAGGAGCTCGATCGACTGAAGAGACAGCCGCTTGAGGAGTTCGACCGAGGGATGACTGCTGAGGAGTTCAGCCGCTGGGAGTCCGAAGAAGCTTGGTCGGTTGAGCAGTTCGGTCGAGGGACAACTGCTGAGGAGTTTGGCCATTGGGAGTCTGAAATAGCTCGATCGGCTGAAGGGATGGCCGCTTGAGGAGTTTAGCCAAAGGACGATCGCTAAGGAGTTCGACCACTGAGAGTCCAAAGGAGCTTGGTCGGTTGAGCAGTTTGACCGACTATAGGAGTTCGACTAAGACCCATCCACTGAAGCTCTTCCATGGCTACTGGTTGCATTAGGCTGAGCATCGAGCTAGACTTTGATAGGAGCGAGGTTTATCCCCAACAATAGTCCCCCCACTTCCGAGTTCGAAACTCAAAGGAAGAGAGTGCAGAAAAGGCGACTGCCGAAGTCTTCCTTTGGACTCTGTGCTGGTTCAGGTCAAAGCTCGAGAGAGATCTCTTCTCTAGCTAAAGTTGACATTAAAGTTGAAGCCCGGGGGAGATCCCATCTCCAACCGAGGTTGAGGTAGGCCTCGTCTCCTACGATCGAGGTTGGAGGTTGAGCTCATCGAAGGTGACATTATCTCCTACAATCGAGGCTGACTCGTAGGAGATCTCCTCTCCTACAGTTGAGGTCAATATGGGCACTCGGGAGAGATCCAATCTCTGGTCGAGGTTGGCTCGGTTGATCAGGAGAGATCTCATCTCTGATCGAGGTTGGCTTGGTCGATCGAGAGAGATCTTATTTTTGGCTGAGGTTGATGCGGGCGCTCGGGGATCTCCTGCAGTCGAGTTTGCCTTGGGGGAGATCTTATCTCCTGCAGCCAAGTTTGCCTCGAGGGAGATCTTATCTCCTGTGATCGAGGTTGACCACCTACGATCGAGGTTGACCATGGTCGCCCGAGAGAGATCTTATCTCTAGTCAAGGTCAACTCGGTCGCTTGGGAGAGATCTTATCTCTAGCCGAGGTTGACTCGATCGCTTGGGAGAGATCTTATCTCTAGCCGAGGTTGTCGCTCGGAAGAGATCTTATCTCTGGCCGAGGTTGTCACGGTCGCTCAGGAGAGATCTTATCTCTAGCCAAGGTTGACTCGATTGTTCGGAAGAGATCTTATCTCTAGCCGAGGTTGTCACTCAGAAGAGATCTTATCTTTGGTCGAGGTTGCTTCTCAAGAGAGATCTTATCTCTAGCCGAGGTTGTCGCTCGGGAGAGATCTTATCTCTGGCCAAGGTTGCCGCTCGGGGAGAGATCTTTATCTCTAGCCGAGGTTGTCGCTCGGGGAGAGATCTTATCTCTGACCGAGGTTGCTTCTCGAAAGAGATCTTATCTCTAGTCGAGGTTGGCACTTAGAAGAGATCTTATCTCTAGCCGAGGTTGTCGCTCAGGAGAGATCTTATCTCTCGCTGAGGTTGTCACTCGGGAGAGATCTTATCTCTAGCCGAGGTTGTCGCTCGGAAGAGATCTTATCTCTAACCGAGATTGCTTCTCGAAAGAGATCTTATCTCTAGCCAAGGTTGCACACTCGGGAGAGATCTTATATCTAGCCGAGGTTGCTTCTCGAGAGAGATCTTATCTTTGATCGAGGTTGTCGCTTGGGAGAGATCTTATCTCTGATCGAGATTGCTTCTCGGAGAGATCATATCTCTAGCCGAGGTTGTCACTCGGGAGAGATCTTATCTTTGGCCGAGGTTGAAGGTCTTTGACCTGCTCAAATTAGAACGAGGTTCTCCTCCTGTTCCTAACATGGCAACTATTGACTACTTCTTTCCTATCATCATATAGTTTTTGCATCCAGAAATAATATTATTTGTTGGGGGAGAATTTTACTAGGGGAAAGTTACTGGCAGCACATCCCCATTTTAGGGTCGTGGGGGCATTGTTCCTCTGAGTTTTCTTGGGCAGCAAGGTCCAGGCCGGATGACCTCCTCTATCTCATGCTGGCCTTCTCAATTTAGAGCAAGCTTCTCTTGGCTTTGTCGTTGGGAGACGACGAATCGTCGATGTACCAAGCTCCTTCCTGGGATAAAGTTGATGACGCCGTGAGATGGCCGACCTTGTCATTTCTGGTTATGGCCGCACCCTTGGCCGATCTTCTCCTGCTTTAGGCTGGCGTCGAAG
The DNA here is from genome assembly GCA_006176705.1 of Cocos nucifera. NCBI lineage: Eukaryota > Viridiplantae > Streptophyta > Magnoliopsida > Arecales > Arecaceae > Cocos > Cocos nucifera. The sequence goes on along the minus strand of QRFJ01004783.1, from coordinate 88,354 downwards.
AAATTTACCCAGCCATCCCTTTCTGACGAGCTCCTCAATTTCGTCTCGGAGCTGGATGCATTCATCAGTGTCGTGACCGTGGTTGTAATGGTAGAGGTAGTACTTGCTTCGATCGTGCTTGTTTGGGGGAGACCGTAATCCTTCTAATCTTGGCAGCTGGTTCTTAACTTCCATGAGAATTTGAGTTCGAGGAGCATTGCGGGGGGCACAGTCGCAGAACCTTTTGGAAGGAGGACTTCTTCATGCTCTTCTATCGGGGCTTCCTTGGTGGCGAGCTCGAAAAGTTCGGGCCTTGCTTGCACTGGGGAGGTCGTGGATGCGGCCGAACATCATTCCATCTCCTTATGAAACATATGGGAGAACTTCATGCCCCATCGTCGGGGCTTCCTTGATGGCGAGCTCGAGGGAAAGTTCGGCCTCGCTTGTGCTGGAGAGGTCGTGGACATGGCTGAACTTCGTTCCACCTCCTTATGAAACCTTCTGCAAGGAAAGTTCACACCCCTCTATTGGGGCTTCCTCGATGATGAGCTCGAGGGAGAGTTCGGCCTCGCTTGTGCCAAACTTCATTCCGCTTTCCTACAAAAGCTTCCGTGGGAGAACTTCATGCCCTTTTGTCGGGGCTTCCTTGATGATGAGCTTCGAGGGGAGTTTGGCCTTGCTTGCGTCATGGAGGTCGTGGATGCGGCCGAACTTCATTCCACCTTCTTACAAAATCTTCTATGGGAGAAGTTCATGCCCCTCTGTTGGGGCTTCCTCGATGATGGGCTCGAGGGGGAGTTCGGCCTCGCTTGCGTCAAACTTCATTCTGCTTTTCCGCGAAACCTTCCATGGGAGAACTTCATGCCCCTTTGTCGAGACTTCCTTGATGATGAGCTCGAGGGAAAGTTCGGCCTCGCTTGCACCGAACTTCATTCCGCTTTCCCACGAAACCTTTCACGGAAGAACTTCATGCCCTTTTGTCGAGGCTTCCTTGATGATGAGCTTCGAGGGGAGTTCGGCCTCGCTTGCGCTGCCGAACTTCGTTCCATTTCTATGGGAGAACTTCTGCTCTCCATTTCTCCTTCCTTAGGGTGATTGGTATGCCCGAATGCTCTTCCTTAAGATCGATTCCTCGCATCCTCATGGTGGGTTTGCTGGCAAAATTCCCATCGGAGGTTGTCGCATGACCAGCATCATCTCGGTGGGGCCACAAACTCGACCAACAGGTTGAACTGCTCCATGTCTGCGGTCACTTCGTATGGAACCTGAGCTATCGAGGCTGAAATGGGAGCAGATGGACCTGACGTGCAGGCCGCCGATCGTCAAATTGAAGCTCTCCTGGGAGGCATTTTTTCTTCAAAAAAGAATTCTAGTGAGGAAGAAGAGAGATCTCCAGAGAGGGAAGAGAGAAATCATCACCGAGCACTCCTTTAAGAATAAGGAAACCTCAGAGGTTCATGCCCTTCTTCTAGGGCCAATCTATTGATGCAGAATCTGGTCGTCATCGAAATCAGCTGGAGCGGAGGTGGATGAGGTCGCCGTCGGAGACCTACAAAATAAAGTCCCATCCGAAGCTGGTGGGGGGTCGCTCTGGTAGGACCCTCCGATGATCAAGTCTGCTCTGGCCAACAGGAATGGAGTGCTCAGGAATGAGTTCCATAGAGCTTAGAGAAGAAGAGGAGAGCTTAGAGCTTAGAGATTAGAGGTTAGAGTTAGTGTATCAGGAGTGTCCTTTTTATAGGCGGAGCTTGATGGTGACAGCTGTAGCTGCATGCTGGTGGGCCGCTTGAGGTCCGATGGAGTCAGTCGTAGGAGAAGGCACCGTCTGCAGTGGGTTGATGGTGACAGCCATCGTCGTCTGGTAGTGGATCGCTGCCGTCTACGGTGGACTGATGGTGATGGCTGCAGCTATCTTAATAATGAGCCACTCGGGGCCAAATGAAGGATTGAAGAACTTTGATGTGTACCCATTTCGGAGGAGTTTGGACTCCTAAAGAGGAAGCTTGGAAGGAGTTCAGCTCCCGTAGGTGTCTGGCTGGAGGTGCGCGGCTAAGGCTCGATCGCTGGGGAGTTCAGAAGGAGCTCGGTCGGCTGAAGGGATGGCCGCTTGAGGAGTTCAGCCGAGGAATGACCGCTGAGGAGTTCGACCGCTGGGAGTCCGAAGGAGCTCGGTCGGCTGAGCAGTTCGATCGAGGGACGACTGCTAAGGAGTTCGACCATTGGGAGTCCAAAATAGCTCGGTCGGCTGAAGGGATGGCCGCTTGAGGAGTTCGACCAAGGGACGACCACTGAGAAGTTTGACCACTGGGAGTCCAAAGGAGCTCGATCAGCTGAGTAGTTCAGTCGGCTGTAGGAGTTCGGCTAAGATCCATCCGCTGAAGCTCTTCCGTGGCTACTGTTTGCATTAGGCTAAGCATCGAACTACATTTTGGTAGGAGCAGGGTTTATCCCCAACACTTTCTAAGAGCATTTTTATAATTTTGACTTAAAATTAGTTAAAGGGTTATTTATTCTATCACATTATATATTAAAATATCTATGATACATCCATTGAGTTAATAGGCATGATAACACATATTCTCAAGAGTTGAGAATTTAAGGCATGTGTTATCATAATTAACTTATAAACTGCTCCCGATCATAGGATCATCATAAGGATGGTGATCTGGAAGATCGGTGTACGATCACTTTTTTAGGATAGATGAGACGTGAATCTATGGTATGGAGACACCAGAGTGAGAGTATAGATACTCGTTAGAGAATGAGGGCATTGAGTGTGACCACCTAGAGCAATCATAAGGGAGCCTACCTTCTCGTCGATGACTAGCTCGATGCTGTATCATGTGTTTAGTTCTTTGACCTAAGGTGCATCGATAGTTCACCTTGAAGGTGTTATAGTTTGACTACACTATAACTTGATCTCCTAGCCATTCAAAATCCTGAGGTGTACATTGGCTATAGCATCTTCATTGTAGGAATTGGATCGCACCAAGATGAAATCTATCAACCTCGATAGAGGAGTAGTCCTATGATGAATATAAGATCGAGTCCTAAAACCCATGGCCATGGTAGTGTGAAATAATAGAAAGGAGTTTCTATTAGTATTTCATATTGGATTCAAATCGAATGATTCATTCATATGATGGGTGTTGGGTTTGACAAGTTCACCTTAACCCTAATCCCATTGGGGCTCATGATAGAAGAATCTAATCACATAGGTAGCTACACCGAGAGGTTCACTATTCGATTTTAATGGATTGTCACCATATACTACTAGGTGTCACTAGTGGATTTTGGGATCAATTAGAATTGTCTTGATGATCGATGATTCTAATTGGATGAATTGAAAGAATTCTAGTCCATCGAAAGTTGTTTCGATGATATCGTTGATGGAGATAATGATATGTCCCATTACCATACAGAATTGAACCTAACTAGATCACACAAATAAAGGTTTGGATTTGGATGTCATCAATTAAGCTAAATCAGTTCGATTGATTTGGATTAGATTCAATTAGGTTCAAGAAAATCATGCTAGCACATGATTGAACCTAATATTCTCCTTCTGTCATCTTTCTAGTTCATCTCGACTAAGCCAAATTAGATTTGGCTTATTCAAGAGTCTTGTATGGCTCTATCCTAGTTTGATTGGAACTTGTCTAGGTCAGAAAAGTCTTGTCCTAACCTGATCTAGGCTTATGCTAATCCATTGGATGGAAATAGGACAAGACCTACTAATTTCTGGAACTATTTGGACAAAACTTATCCAGAAATTCTATAGGAATTTATCTTGATCTGACTGAACCTTGTCCTAGCATGATCAAGACTTGTCCTAAATCCCATAATATGGAAACAAGACAAGGATTGTCTTTGCCAGATTAGGGCTTATCCTAAAATCATGAGATAAAATTTGGACAAGCCTCTCCCAAAAATTCTAGATGAATTTTTCTTGATCTGACTGGATCGAGTCCTTGTCTGATCAAGGCTTATTCTAACTTGATTAGAGCTTGACATAAATTCATTGGATGGGACTTGAAAAGGTTTTATCTTAATCCCATAAGATGGGAATAGGACAAAGGTCAAATATTGACCCTAATGCAGAAATTAAAGGATAAGGAGCGTGTGCCCCCTGGAGATTTCCTAGGGATGTGCACTCCTGGATGTTTATGTGAGGAATAAAGGGTGCACTCCCACTTTGGCCGTGCACCCCATATGGATAGGGTGGAGGTGTCCCATTCAAATGGGATTTGAATGGATCAAACATACTTGATGAGATCAAATATCTAGGAGATAAGTTGCTTGCACCATCCAAACTTTATCTCTCCATCTCCATGCCAGCTTTTTTTGAATTTTGTGTGACAAAATCAGAAAAATAAGAGGGTGGAGCATGGAGATCAGTTAAGGAGTCCTTCTGTATGTTAAACTTTGACCTGTTCAAAGTTATATATGAAGGAACTCTTAACTAGGTCTATAAATAGGGTCCTGTGCAAGCTATTGTGTATTGCAATTTTTCTATGATGAAGCCCTACTAAAATATTCATCTCCACACCTCCCTCATTTGATCCTCTCCCTCTTCTCCATGCCTAAGAATTGGGCCAAACCTATGAGCAAAGATCAAGTTCCATTGGCATGAAGATCAGCGAGAGATGACGATGTTCGTGAGACGAACGCATAGCCCTCGAAGTTTGATTTGAAGGCTCTATGGAAAGACATCATATCTGATCTTTAGATATTAGATCCAGAAGGAGAAGACTTCTGGATCTAACCTGAGTGGATACTGGTAGAGGTCGGATGCGTGCGCGACTCAATCAAAATCTCAGATCAGTCATCAGATCATCACAATGGGTAAATGGTTTATCCGATTAGGTGATAACTATTATCACTATTTTTGATTTTATTTTATTTCTAATTTTAAATCAATCTAATTAGATCTGAGAACTCTCATATCTGATCTAATCATAAAAAAAAATTTTAAAATTATTTTGCTATAAATCTGATCCGATCATATGCATTCTACGACAGAAAAATCTGATTTTTTCCTTCAACTGGTATTAGAGCCAGGTTGCTGCTTCCAGATCTATCTTTAGATTGATCTAAAATTATTTCTTATGATCTGATTATTGATTTTCAGATGTTACATAGGATGTAATTAGATCTAAAATCAAAAATTGCATATTTTAAATATATGTTTGACATAAACAATACATGCTCTAGTCTAGATCTGTTGTTCCATATCATGATAGTTTTCAAATATATTTTAGATTAGATCTGATTTAATTTTTATAATTTAATTATTTAAATTTTAGATGTTATATTAGATATAATCAGATCTAAAACATAAGGTCTAATTTAAAATTTTGATATATGTGATATAGGCAGCATATGTCTAGACTAGATCTCTAGTTTAATCTCATAGTCTAGATCAAAAATTTTATGAAATATTCATTTAATTTTCTAAAGATTATGTGATTAGATTAGTTAAATTTTAGATATTATATGTGATATAATTAGATTTGAAAGCATGAGATGCATTTAAAAATTTTATATGTATGATATATGCAATGCATGTCTAGACTAGTTCCATAGATCTATGCCATGAGTAGTCTAGATTAAAAATTTTTATGATAAGATCATTTAAAATTTTAATTTTAGATGAGATCATTTAAAATTTTATTTTTAGATGAGATCATTTAAAATTTTATTTTAAAATATTACATTAGATGTAATTAGATCTGAAACATAAATTTAAATATTAAATTTGATACATGAGATGTATGCAAAATATGTATAGATTAGATCTTAAATCATTTAACAGTTATATGCTTTAGATCTAATAGTTTTTGTAGTCTAGTTCATATTTTTTATTAAGGCATTCTCCTTAGCTGTCCAGTCATAAGAGTAAGAAGGGTTTAAAGGTCCTCTCTTTCCATTCGATGGGATGCTCTTATGGCATGTAGGGGTGCTGTGCGTTTTTCCTTAATCAGAAATCAAAAACTTATTTTTCTGCAAAACCCTAGATCCCAAAACCCTAGGATTTTTATGCATGTTTTGTTATTGAACCCTTGGACTTAATTAAGAATTAAGTTTATGAAATTAATTAGGTCTAAAATTATGAATTTTTAAATCTAAGCCACCTTCATAAATCATGGGTTTGGGTGTGGGTAGCTCAATTAGGTCAGTGATTGATCAAACTGAATCAAGAGTTGGTTAGGTGGGATCAAGAGTGCTTAGATTTGACCAGCCTAATAGGATTTAGTTTGGATCAAGGTTGACTCACAGTCACATATAGTCGATCAAGTTAAGACCTAATTTGACTTCCTGGTTTGAGTCTAAATTATAAGCTAACTCGATCAGTTCTGGTCAGACAAGTCGGTGTCTAAGGTAAGTATGGCAAATACGACCAGTGGTCTTTAATTGAAAGCTATTTGACCTGAATACATTCATGGGGAGTTAATGGCATATTCCTCCCACTGATCTCACTTACCTAGCCGATTGAGTCGATCCAGTTCTGGTTTGAGGTGGCTAATGATTCAAGCTAATCCATACCATTAGATTAGTCATAAATATTATGACTAGTTGATTCTAAGAGACCAAATCAAATCTTTCTAAGAAAATATTAAGTCCTAGGTCTTCCACCATTGTAGATGTGTAGGCCCTTCCCGGGGTTGATTATTCTCAGCTGGATACAATAGTTCAGTTGCACTAGGATAATGCAACCATGTCTATTAGGCGTTGGATGCTATGGATTGGAGGATGGGTTGGGCTCAATATTTTGAATACGGTGAGGGATCCAATCAAGAATCTAATTTATGCAAATGGTGGGTTTGACTTAACTAAGGAGTGGAGCAATATTCCAAGCATGGTGAGCTTCATAAATTAGAGATCAGGTTTGGGTGCACCATGTTTAAAGAAACATTGCACAAGAGTTGTCCACTCATCAATTGACCCATCACCAATAATTGTTAGGTGAGGTGGTGAGCCAATCGGTGGGACCACACCACCCACTAGAAATCAATGATCATGAAGATTTTTGCATCTCTGCTAAGAAAGTGTAGGGATCCAAGAAAATAGTGGGAGCCTAATTTATTTAAAAATGAAGTTTCTAAATAAATTGATTGAGTTAAATTACAAGTCTAACTAAAAACTTTAACTCTCTACAGGAAAATATCTGCATCAAAATCCCTAGCCCGAATCCTAGATACCCACAAGTTGACCAGACCAATTTACAAGGATTGGCTAAAGAACTTTAAATTTGTTTTGGGTTCAAAAAAGTTGATCTTGTTTTGGACCAGGACCTGCCCTTTACCAGCCCGTCTGACTGTTGATCAGAGAATGTCTTATGAGAAGTAGTCTGATGATCATAACAAAGTAAGATGCCACATGTTGGGCTCAATGTCAGATGAATTGCAGCACCAACATGAAGACATCAGGACTGCTCATCAAATATTGGCGCACCTATAAGAGTTGTTCAGTGAATAAAGTCGCGTAGCACGTTATCAAGTTTCGAAGAGACCTTTTAAGGCATAAATGCATGATGGATAGTTGGTCCAAGATTATTGCTTGGCAAATGAGCAAGGACCTAAAGAGCTTGAGAAACTCAGAGTCTTGATGGATAAGAAACTACAGATTGATGTGATCCTACAGTCCTTGATTGATTCATATGGGCAGTTCATTATGAACTTCCATATGAATAAGCTTCAGTGCACCTTGGCCGAGTAAATAAATATGTTGGTTACTACTGAGCAAACTTTGAAGGGATCAAAGGGCTCAGTTTTGGCTATGAAGCAAACTTCTTCTAAGTGAAAGTCTTTTCGAAAGAAGAAGTTTGTGAAGAAGCAAAAAATAAAAGGAAAAAAGAAGGACGAGCCGAAGAAGAAGGCCAGGGAGAAAGAAAAATATTTCCACTACAACTTTGATGGCCATTGGAAGTGAGACTGCCTTGCGTACCTAGCCAGCCTGAAGAACAAGTAGGAAGAAGGACCTTCTGAAGGAATGCTCATCATTGAGTCTGTCGAGAAAAATGTGAATGCCATAGGATCAAAATGATCTAGAGATAGTGTTAATGAAAGATACCTATGGCACGTTAGGCTAGGTCATATAGCTGAAGATAGGATTAATAAATTGGAGAAATCCAGACTAATGGATCCGTTGACTTTCAAATCATATCCAATTTGTGAATCATGCTTTCAAGGCAAAATGACCAAGCTTCCTTTTGGGGGACATGGGAAAGGGCCACAGACCTACTTGCCCTGGTACATATAGATGTGTGCGGCCCATTTGATGTGCCGGCCAGAGGTAATTATGACTACTTTATTATCTTTATCGATAATCTATCTCAGTATGGGTATGTGTACTTGATACGACACAAGTCTGAAGCTATTGAAAAGTTCAAAAAATTTATATATGAAGTAGAAAAGCAAACCAGAAAGCCCATTAAGATTCTTCGATCAGATCAAGGAGGTGAATACCTTAGTCAAAAATTTTTGGACTATCTCAAGGATAATGGTATAGTCTCATAATGGACTTCACCTGGAATGCCTCAACTTAATGGGGTTTCAGAATAGAGAAAATGGATCCTATTAGATATGGTCTTTCCATGATGAGCTTCACAGAACTTCCTGAGTTTCTTTAGGGACACAATTTAATAGGGTTCCATCTAAAACTATTCCTACCACTGCATATGAGATATGGCATGGTAAAAAGTCAAGTCTAAGTCATCTCAAAATTGGGGTTGTCCGACGGCGGACAAGTTAGAGTCTAGGTCCCTTAGAGCTCGATTTATTGGATATCCTAAAGAGTTATTAGGGTATTACTTCTATCTTCCAAAAAATCATAATGCGATTATGGGTTGACACACCATTTTTGAAAATAGTTTATTCAAGATGGTGGCATCGAAAGATAGATTAGGGTCAAGAAGAAATTCTCCAAAAAGCAACGAGCCAAGGAACCTCAGGAACCCCGTTAGTCTGAGCCAATCCATAATTCACTGTCTCCTCCATCTCATAGGTCAAATAGAATTTTTTATCCTTCTAAAGGTACTTAGGTACTATTTTAGAGGATGTAGAGAAAATATTCCTCATGAAAAATGGGTGGCAAAAGGTTATCAGGTTACCTTCTCGTCAGTGGCCATCCATCCGCACATTACTTGCCATTGTAGTATATTTTAATTACGAAATATGGCAGATGGATGTGATAACGAAGTTCATAATTGGATATCTTGAGGAAAATATTCATATGGAACAATCATTTATTTTTACATTCAGTGATGGTGATCACAAAGATCTGCAAGCTATAAAGGTTTATGGACTTAAGCAAGCATCTCGAAGTTGGAATGTTTGATGTAATAAAATCATTTGGTTTAATCAAGAACGAGAAGAAATCAAGTATGTTCAAGAAGGTCAGTGGGAGCATTGTTGTCTTCCTCATATTGTATGTGGATGACATCCTCCTGATTTGGAATGATATTCCCATGCTGACATAGGTCAAAGTATGGTTATCTAAGGAATTTTCTCTGAAAGACCAAGGTAAGGCATCCTTAATTTTTGGTCTATAAAGATAAACTGAAAAGGATGTTGGGTCTTTCACATAGAGGAGGTGCTGAAGAGATTCAGCATGGTGAACTTTAGATTCAGGACTATGCAGACTCAGACTTTATGTCTGATAAAGATGATCAAAAGTCGATGTCTAAAAGTTTGTTCCTATGCATTGGTGGTATTGTAAGTTGAAAGAGTTTCGAGAAGATGGTTCTACCAAATCCACGATTACCTCGAGAAGGATACGTCGAGGTCAAGAGAGTCAACATTGCAGACAATGCGACTGATCCACTAATGAAGTCTTTAGGCCAATAGAAGATCCAAGCCCATCTTGAGAAGATGGAACTTAGATTTATAGCCAATTTGCTTTAGGTTAAGTGAAAGTTTGTTAGATGTGTGTCTTAGAAGCCAGATTGGCTGACACTTATTAAATACTTTTTAGGGGCATTTTAATAATTTTGACTTAAAATTAGTTATTCTATCATATTGTACATTAAAGTGTCTGTGATATATCCATTGAGTTAATAGGCATGATAACACATATTCTCAAGAGTTGAGAATTAAAGATGTGTGTTATCATAATTAACTCATAAACTGCTTTCAATCGTAGGATCATCACGAGGATGATGATCGATTTAAAAGATCGGTGTACGATCACTTTTTTAGGATAGATGAGTTTTGAGTATACAGTGTGGAGACATCGGAGGGAGAGTACAAGTACTCATTATAGAATGAGGACACTGAGCGTGACCACCTAGAGTAGTCGTAAGAAAGCCTACCTTCTTGTCGATGACTAACTCAATGCTGTAGCACGTGTCTAGTTTTTTTATCTGAGGTGCATCGACTGTTCACCTTGAGGATGTTATAGTTTGACTACACCACAACTCGATCTCCTAGCCATTCAAAATCCTAAGGTGTATGTTGGCTATAGCACCTTCATTGTAGGAATTGGACCACACCAAGATGGGATCTATCAACCTCGGTAAAGGAGTACTCCTATGATAAATATAAGATCGAGTCCTAAAATCCATGATCATGATAGTGTGAAATAATAGAAAGGAGTTTCTATTAGTATTTCACATCAGACTCGAATCGAATGATTCATTCATATGATGGATGTTGGGTTTGACGAGTTCACTTTAACCCTAATCCCATTGGGGCTCATGATAGAAGAATCTAATCATACAGGTAGCTACACCGAGAGGTTTGCTATTCAATTTTGATGGATTGCCACCATATACGCTAGGTATCAATGGTAGATTTTGGGATCAATTAGAATTATCTTGATGATCAACGATTCTATTTGGGTGAATCGGAAGAGTTCTAGTCCATCAAAAGATATTTCGATGATGTCGTTGATGGAGATCATGACATATCCTATTATCATATAGAACTGAACCTAACTGGATCACACAAATAAGAATTTAAGTCTGGATATCATCAATTGAGCTAAACCAATTTGTTTGATTTGGATTAGATCCAATTAGATTCAAGAAAATCATGCTAGCACATAATTGAACCTAATATTCTCCTTCTGTCATCTTTCTGGATCATTTTGATTGAGCCAAATTGGATTTGGCTTATCCAAGAGCCTTGTATGGCTCTATCCTAGTCTGACTAAAACTTGTTCAGGTCAAAAAAGTCTTATCCTAACCTGATCTAGGCTTGTTCTAATCCATCGGATGAAAATAGAACAAGACCTACTAATTTTTGGAACTATTTGGACTAGACTTATCCAAAAACTCGGTAGAGATTTATCTTGATCTGACTGGATCTTGTCTTGATCTGATCAAGACTTGTCCTAAATCCCATAAGATGGAAACAAGACAAGGATTGTTTTTGCTAGATTAGGGTTTGTCCTAAAATCATGAGATGAAATTTGGACAAGTCTCTCCCAAAAATTCTAGATGGATTTTTCTTGATCTGACTGGACCGAGTCCTGGTCTGATCAAGGCTTATTCTAACTTGATTAGGACTTGACATAAATCCATTGGATGGGACTTGAAAAGATTTTATCTTAATCCCATAAGATGGGAATAGGACAAAGGTCAAATATTGACCCAAATGCAGGAATTAAAGGATAAGGGGCGTGCGCCTGATAAGTGGTAAAAATATACTAATAAAGTATTAAATTATAAAATAAATTAACTTATTTTTAAGAAATTGATACTTTTATTAATTATATGGAGGAAAAAAGGCCACCAATATGAAGATCTTATTTTTTTGGTTCAGATGAAATAAATTTCAAACAAAATGGACTTCAAACGAGCCCGAAATTGAATTTCAAAGGAAATAAAAAAAAATATATGCCAACTAGTCTGGTTCAAACTAGCTCAGTAGACTGCCTAGCCCGACCATGCTCAGACCGATCGCCTATTGATGCCCAGCTTGCACCATGCTAACGTCAGCATTTTTCATGGCGCATGATGGACCGCTATAGAAACTAGGCGAGGGTATTTCAGGGATTTCATGGGGACGAGCATGCTCCGATTGGTTGAAGGAAGCAGTGGTCCATGCAATGCCAGGCTCGCACATGGTCTACAGAGGATATTCTGAGAATTTTGTTGGATTCAATGAATGCTGTTCATTGGGATTTGATTGAATGGCAGAAATCTGAGTGCTGATGAATGGTGGATGCAGCTCTCGATTGAGATCCAACGATGGAGACGCATTACCAATTTTAAATAAGAATCTGAAGGCTCCTATATGTGATTCAAGGGTCCTAATTTAATCATCAAGAAGATCCAATGGCTAAGGTTAATTTTGACTTGAATTGGATTTTTAAAAAGAATTTTTAAGCAATTTTTGATCTGTTGGATGCTAATCAGAAGGCCAGAATTGTCTAGGGTTTTAATTTGACTTGTGTTAAGAGTTTTAAACCCAATTTGGTTAGAATTTCTTTCGAAAATCCATCTCGTAGCCTATTTAAAGGGAGCTGCCTGCTATTGCCAAAAAGAGGATGCAGAGAACAAAAATAGAGAGTTGAAAATAAAGAGAAAATAGATAGAAATAGAGAGAACAGAGAAAGAGAAAGGGGTTTAGGGAGAGAAGAGAAAGAGTTTTTATTCTTTTTAATTTTCTTTCCTCTTCTTTTCTTCTTCCAAAGATTGATACACAAAGCGACTTTCTTCATCATCGAGTTCTCCACACCAAGAGCAATGGACAATAAATTTCAGTGAATAAACAGTCTAATTTTTTTATGCTTTTTATTTTATTTGCTATTTTTTAAACTTGTTATCATGAACTAAATTTTATTTTACTAAGACTAAGGTGTAGCCACTCTTTTCATGCAATATTTAGTATGATTTATTTTTAATTTTAAATTTTGTTCACGAGGAGTATATAGATCTAATCTTAATACTTTTAGATTACTGGCCATCTTCTAATTGATCTGATGAATATAGATGATACGGACCAAGTACATCTATGTTATTGCTTCTTGATTATATACCTTGTATTATGAATCAAATTAAAGTTCATATACATGCAAGAATTTTAGTGCACTTTGGATGCAGCGTATTTTAATTAGAGGGTTTCACAAAACTTAATACATCGATATTTATTTAAATTATACCTAGACCAAAGGATAGTTAATAAATATTGATAGTTTTGCTACGCCTGGACCAAAGGATAGTAAATAAATTAGGAGACTCCACTGTCACATGAAATAAAATTAACCTAATAACCTGAATATTATATTAACTAAGTTGGTGAACCGATTACCTTAGTAACCTATTGCTCTTAAATTTAAAACCCTAATAATTACACTCTTTCTATTTCCTTGCAATTTTTAATTATTTCTTTATTTTGTTCTTTATCTATTTATTTTTGTTTAATTCTCATAAATCGGTCTTCTAAATAAAGCATAGGAAAAAGCTTTTCAGTACTCATTTTCTGATCTTCTAGGGATGATATTCTACTCACTTACTTTATTACTTGATCGACTGGTGCACTTGCCATAGCTATAGATTAGCACACATCAAGTTTTTGGCATCGTCACCGGAGATTGTGTCTAAAATAATATTGAAATTTTGATCCTAGCTTTACTTTAGAATTTTATTTTTTAATTTTTATTCTTACTTTATTTTTAAATTTGTTCAGTGCATGACATGTATTGGACATAGTAACTTACTACCTTTAGATCCAAAAATTGAAAGAACTATCAGAAGACTAAAACAAGAAAGAAACATGGCAGCTGAAGATCCTAATGACATCAATATGGGATTGGATATAGCGATCGAGGGATAGCATGAAGCTATTCGAACAGCACATCTTCCATTAAACAATTACATCACACCATCTATAGCTGATGTAGCTTCAAGCATCAGGAGATTGCCTGTGCGAGCAAACAACTTCGAAATAAAATCAGCGATGATCCAGATAATTCAATCAACGGTCCAATTCAGTGAACACATGCATGATGATCCGAATGCCCATATTTCTAACTTTCTTGAACTTTTTGATATTTTTAAAATTAATGAGGTGTCGGATGATGCTATTAGATTAAGGTTTTTTTCTTTCTCTTTACGGGACAAAGCTAAAAGTTGGCTTCATTCTCTTCCTACAGGTTCTATCACAACTTGGGATGTCCTAGCCCAAAAATTCTTAGCCAAGTACTTTCCACCTTCCAAGACTGCCAAGATGCACAACAATATCACTTCTTTTGTGCAGATGGACATGGAGACACTATATGAGGCTTGGGAGCATTTTAAGAAACTGCTGAGGAGATGTCCACATCATCAACTATCCGTATGGCTTCAGGTACGAACTTTCTATAATGGTTTATCCCCTACTAATCATTCTATGATTGATACAGCAGGAGGAACCATTAACCAAAAAATGAAGGAAGAAGCCTTTGATCTGATCGATGAGATGGCATCAAATAGCTATCAGTGGCAAATAGAATGCATGATGTCGAAAAGACCAACAGCTGTGTAGAGAGTAGATTGCATGCCAACCTTACTAGCTGAAATTGCAGCCCTTAGAGCCGAAGTCAACAACTTGAAGGAAATAGCTATACATGTTCGGAGCATCACTTATGACTTGTGTGGAGGACACGATACAAGCAACTGCTAGACAGGTAATCCTTTTGCTAAAGCAACTGATACAGCTAATTATGTTGGTAATTTTTTTAGGTTGCAACTAAATAATTCCTACTCCAACACATATAACCAAGAGTGGAGGCAGCATCCAAATTTCTCATGGAGCAATCAAAATACAGCACAACAGCCACCCCCGGGGTTCCAAGTATCTGAAAAGAAGTCCAACATGGAGGAGCTTATGGTCAAATTCATGCAAAACCAAGAAGCAACTATAAAAAATTTGGAAGCCAAGCTTAGGCAAGACCAAGCAGCAACAATTCAAAACTTGGAGATGCAAATAGGTCAAATGGCTAAGATAATCTTCGAGAGACCTCAGGGATCCTTGCCTAGCAACATGAAGACCAATCCAAGGGAGCAAGTCAATGCTATCACCCTAAGAAGTGGTAAAAAGCTAGAGGAGCCACATCAGAAGAAAGAGACTGAAGAGCCAGCTATAAATAAGGAACCATCAACTAAAATTCGTCAGTCATCAAAATAACTAGCAAATGGATGGTCTCCAAGTATATAGTTTGCCGATCCAAATGTGAAGCCCTACATGCTGCCACTACCATTCCTAGAGAGACAAATACAACATCTAGATAAGAAATTTTCTAATTTTTTCAAAATTTTAAAGAATTTACATATTAATATTCTTTTTGTAGATGCTATCACTTAAATGCCCAAGTATGCCAAGTTTCTCAAAGAAATTCTAACAAATAAGAAAAAGCTGAAGGAGCATGAGAGAATAAATTTGAATGAAGAATGCTCAGCAGTACTTTAAAATAAATTATCATGGAAGCTAAAAGATCTAGAAAGTTTTACTATCCCTTGCATTATTGGTGATTGTAGTTTTGATAAAGTTTTATGTGATTTAGGAGCAAGTATTAATCTTATGCCTTTTCTATTTTCAGGAAGCTGGATCTAGGAGAACTGAAGCCTATCACTATTACTCTTCAATTAGCCGATAGATCCATCAAATATCCAAGAGGTATAGTAAAGGATGTCTTGGTAAAGGAAAATAAGTTTATTTTTCCTATTGATTTTATTGTTCTTGATATGGAAGAAGATTATGATGTATCCCTTATCTTAGGGAGATCCTTTTTAGCTACTAGAGGAGCTTTAATAGATGTTCAACAAGAAAAATTAATTCTTAGAATCCAAGATGAACAAGTTACTTTTAATATTTTCAAAAATACTAAACATCCTGATGATAATCAAACTTATTTTCTAATTGATATTATTGATAATTCAGTATATGAGAATTCTGTAGAAAATAGGTTTGAGACTATGAAAGCTAGTAATATCCAATTGAAAGAGGGCTCAACCAAACATGAAAGTATTCCAATTGTAGTGGCACCGGATTGATTCAACTCAGAACTCAAAGAAAGTCAAGCTGAAGACTATTAATCAAAACTACTAGATAGATTATTTTTTTTTTTAGTTTTAATTTTTTTTATTTTTTAATAATTTGTTATTGTTCTTTTACTGCTTTGATGTGTATTTTCAATTTTGCAAAGAAAAATCAATAAGAGCTTAAGCCAAATTTCAAAGCTTCAAAGTACCAGACTGAACCAAATCAGGTGTATTCTTTCCTATTCTTTATTGTACCTTTATTTTTTCTTTCTCCTTTGAGATAATGTAGAATAAGTTGGGGGGTAAAAAAAAACTTAATGAAAAAAAAAAATTTTAAACCATGTGTCAAGAAGAAAATCTTGAGCAAGATAGACTGAACAAGTGATAAAAGATAGAAGTATCTGCTAATGAATGTAACAAGTTAAAGAAGTAGATTAGTTGGTCAGACTTTTAGCAGCCTACTTAGGTCATCAAAAGACTATTAGCACTTCTAATTGCACATGCACACTAACAAGGCAAAGTAGGTATTGATTATAAGGCCAACTGAGGATTCAATTATCACCAAAAATTGATAATTAACATACATTCTAATAAAAAAATTTGAATTTAAGAAAAGAGCTACCTACCTAAAAATAAAGTGCAAAAGATAGAGTATATATGGATTGTCCAAAGCCTAGTAACTAAATCTCTGTACCTAGGTCAAGTGTGGAGATTCACATAAAATGATGGAGAGAAGGCCAGGATGCTCAGCATAAAAAAAAAAAAAAAAAAAAAAAAAAAAAAAAAAAAAATGCAACAAGGTAGTGTGAAAGCTACCTTAATTCATGAGTATAAAATTGGAAATGTATAGAAAATTAAGCAAAATAGATGATAAGAGAGGATACTTTTGTCCTTTAAATTAACACTGAAATGCTAAGTTAGTCATCACGAACATAAGTGCTATAGATCTTTGATGTACTCTAAGAAAGTTTTAAATTGTACTGATTGCAAACTTTGCTTCTGAAGCTTAATGCTTAGTTAGTGGTATTTTCTAAACTTTTTGACCTTTAACTCTAGATTTATCTTTTTGATGGATGATCTTATTGAAATATGATATTAAATAAAGCATTGCTAAGGGACTAGCAATGACTAAGTTGGAGGGTGTGATAAGTAGTAAAAATATACTAATAAAAGTATTAAATTATAAAATAAATTAATTTATTTTTAAAAAATTAATACTTTTATTAATCATATGTAGAAAAGAAGGCCATCAATATAAAGATCTTATTTTTTTGGTTTAGATGGAATAAATTTTAAGCAAAACGGACTTCAAACAAGCCCGAAATTGAATTTCAAAGAAAATAAAAAAAAATAAAATATATGTTGGTCAGTTCGGTTCAAATCGGCTTAGAAAAACTGGCTCAACAAACCGCCTGGACCAACCATGCTCAGATCGATCGCTCGTTGATGCTCAGCTTGCGCCATGCTGACGTCAAAATTTTTTGCGGCACACGATGGACCGCTATAGTAACCAGGCGAGGGCATTTTAGGGATTTCACGATGACAAGCGCACTCCGATTGGCTGAAGGAAGCGGTGGTCCATGCAACGTCGAGCTCATGCATGATTTATAGAGGATATTCTGAGAATTTTATCAGATCCAACGGATGTTGTTCACTGAGATTTGATCGAACAACGAGCGCTAACGAACGACGGATGCAGCTCTCGATCGAGATCCAATGGTGGAGATGCGTTACCGATTTTAAATAGGATTCTAAAGGCTCCTATACGCGATCCGATGATCCTGATTTAATCATCAAGAAGATCTGACAATTGAAGTTAATTTTGACTTGAATTAGGTTTTTAAAAAAAAATTTTAAGTGATTTTTGATCCATTGGATGCTGATCAGAAGGCCAAAATTGTCCAAGATTTTAATTTGACTTGTGTTAAGAGTTTTAAACCTAATTTGATTAGGATTTCTTTCGAAAATCCAACTCTTAGCCTATTTAAAGGGGCCTACTGTTATCGAAAAGAGGATGCAGAGAAAAAAAATAGAGAGTTGAAAATAAAGAGAAAATAGGGAGAAATAGAGAGAACAAAGAAAGAGAAAGGGGTTTAGGGAGAGAAGAGAAAGAATTTTTATTCTTCTTATTTTTTTTTCCTCTTCTTTTCTTCTTCCAAAGATTAGTACACAAAGTGACTTTCTTTTTCATCGAGTTCTCCATACTAAAGCAACGGACAATCAATTTCAGTGAATAAATAGTCTAATTTCTTCATGCTTTTTATTTTATTTGCTATTTTTTGAACTTGTTATCATGAACTAAATTTTATTTTACTAAGGCTAAGGTGTAGCCACTCTTTTGATGCAATATTCAATATGATTTATTTTTAATTTTAAATTTTATTCATGAGGAGTATATAGATCTGATCTTAATGTTTTTAGATTACTGGCCATCTTCTAATTGATTTAATGAACATAGATGATACGGACCAAGTACATCTATGTTATTGCTTCTTGATTATATACCTTGTATTATTAATCAAATTAGTATTCATATACATGCAAAAATTTTAGTGCGCTTTGGATGCAGCGTATTTTAATTAGAGAGTTTCACAAAACTTAATGCATCAATATTTATTTAAATTATACCTAGACCAAAGGATAGTTAATAAATATTGATAGTTTTGCTATGCCTGGACCAAAGGATAGTGAATAAACTAGAAGACTCCATCGTCACATGAAATAAAATTAACCTAATATCCTAAATATTGTATTGACTGAGTTGGTGAGCTGATTACCTTAGTAACCTATTACTCTTAAATCTAAAATCCTAATAATTACACTCTCTCTATTTTCTTATAATTTTTAATTATTTCTTTATTTTATTCTTTATCTATTTATTTTTGTTTAATTCTCATAAATCGATCTTCTAAATAAAGCATAGAAAAGAGCTTTTCAGTACTTATTTTTCAATCCTCTAGAGATGATACTCTACTCACTTACTTTATTACTTGATCGACTAATGCACTTGCCATAGCTATAGATTAGCATGCATCAATGCCCCCTAGAGATTTTCTAGGGATGCGCACTCTTGGATGTTTATGGGAGGAATAAGGGGCACACTCCCCCTTTGGCCATGCACCCCATATGGATAGGGTAGAGGTGTCCCATTCTAATGGGATTTGAATGGGTCAAACATACCTGATGAGATCAAAAATCTAGGAGATAAGTTGCTTGCGCCATCCAAACTTTATCTCTCCTTCTCCATGCCAACTTTTTCTAAATTTTGTGTGACAAAATTAGAAAATTAAGAGGGTGGGGCATGGAGATCAGTTAAGGAGTCCTTCTGTAAGTTAAACTTTGACCTGTTCAAAGTTATATGCAAAGGAATTCTTAACTAGGTCTATAAATAGGGCCCTGCGCAAGCTATTGTGCATCATGATTTCTCTATGATGAAGCCCTATCAAATAATTCATCTCCACACCTCCCTCATCTGATCCTCTCACTCTTATCCATGCCCAAGAGTTGGGTCAAACCTACGAGCAAAGATCAAGTTCCATTAGCATGAAGATTAGCGAGAGATGATGATGTTTGTGAGATGAATGCGCAGCCCTCAAAGTTCGATTTGAAGGCTCTATGGAAGACATCAGATCTGATCTTTGAATATCAGATCTAGAAGGAGAAGACTTTCATATCTAATCCCAATGGATATCGATAGAGATCGGATGCATGTGCGGCTCAATTAGAACCTCGAATCAGTCATCAGATTATCACAATGGGTAAACAGTTTATCCAATCAGGTGATAATTGTCATCTCTATTTGTATTTTTATTTTACTTCTAGTTTTAAATTATTTAATCAAATCTGAGAACTCTCAGATATAATCAGATCATAAAAAATTTTTAAAATTATTTCACTGCAAATCTGATCTGATCAGATGTATCCTGGGGTAGGAAAACCCAATTTTTTCCTTCACTTGAATGTTGAATAGGATTTTTTATCAAATTTATGGCACTAGTGTTATCACATCTAATCGATATCTTATTTTTCTTAATTTCAAAGTTTTTGAATTATTGTTTGATCCAAAGTATTTGAGCACAGCAACTCTCCACAGCAACGTATTTGGCCTCGACCGTTGATAGTGCTACAGAGTTTTGCTTTTTGCTATACCAAGAGATCAAGTTCAACCCTAGAAACTGGCAAGTGCCATTGGTACTCTTTTTATCAATTCTACATCCTCCATAGTCTGCATCAATGTATCCAATCAATTCAATTTGAGTACCAAAGACCTAAGTTATGTGTGTAGATCAAATATCTAAAAATTCTCTTAACAGCTAGTAAGTGTGATTATTTAGGGTTAGATTGAAATCTAACACGCATGCATACACTAAATAATATATCAAGCCTACTTGCAGTTAAGTAAAGTAGGGATCTTATCATACCTTTATAGAGCTTTTCATTTACATTCTTACTATTTTCATCTTTGTCAAGTTTGCATGAGGGGCTCATGGGTGTGCCGATCTCCCTTCCATTTTTCATGCCAAACTTCTTAGGCATCTCCTTGATGTACTTTATTTGGTTAATTAAAATGCCTTTCTTTAATTGTTTGACATATAGTCCAAGGAAGAAATTCAGCTCTCCCATCTTGCTCATTTCAAATTTACTATGCATCAACTTAGCAAACTCTTGATAAAGAATTTCATCAGTAGCTCCTAATATGATGTCATCCACATATATTTGAACTATAAGAAGGTCATTATTTTTTTTTTCAAAAATAGTGTGGTGCCTACACTTCCTCTAATAAAATTATTTTATAATAAAAATTTGCTCAGTCTCTCATACCATGCTCTAGGTGCTTGTTTTAGTCCATAGAGTGCTTTATTTAACTTACATACATGATTGGAAAGTGAGTGATTTTCAAATCTGAATGGTTATTCTACAAATACTTTTTCAGCAATATAACCATTTAAAAAGATGCTTTTCACATCCATTTGAAATAATTTAAAATTTATGTAATAGGCAAAAGCAAGTAACAATCTAATAGCCTCTAATCTTGCTACAGGTGCATATGTTTCATGAAAGTCAATTCCTTCTTTTTGATTATATTCTTTAGCAACTAATCTAGCATTATTTTTTACAATATTACCATGTTCATCTAATTTGTTCCTAAATACCTATTTTGTACCAATTATAGGATGATCTATAGGTCTATTTACAAGAGTCCATACATTATTTCTTTCAAATTAGTTTAGTTCATCTTGCATGGCTAGTATCCAATTAGAGTCTTGTTCAGCTTCTTTTATGTTTTTAGATTCTATTTGAGAAACAAATGCAAGGTAATCAAATGTATCTTTAAAAGAGGATCTATTTCTTACCCCTTGCGAAGGATCACCTAATATCAATTCTCTTAGGTGATTGTGTGCATACCTCCACTCCTTGGGTAGATCTCTATGATCATTAGATGCTTCATTCTCACCATCATTGCTTTGTTCCAAGATAATTGTAGGTTTATCTTTGTCTTGAATGTTATTGTCCTTCAAGTTTAGGTCCTTCATTCCATCTTCGAGAATTCTTGTATTATCATCAAAAACATCTTCCTTTCTCGAAGATTGATTGTTAATTTCATCAAAGATAACATGTATAAATTCTTCAACAACCAAAGAGTGTTTATTGAAGACTCTATATGATTTGCTAGATGTAGAATATCCAAGAAATATACCCCCATCTGTCTTAGCATCAAATTTGCCTAGATTATCTTTACCATTATTATGAATAAAATATTTACAATCAAAAATATGAAAATAATTAATATTAGATCTTTTTCTTTCTAAAGCTCATAAGGGGTCTTCTTTAAGATTGGGCGAATGGAAACTCTATTTAGGATGTAACATGCTGTGTTAATGGCTTCAGCCTAAAAGTATTTGGATAGATTTCCTTCACACAACATGGTACAAGCCATATCAACTAAGATTCTATTCTTTCTTTTAACAACTTTATTTTGTTGAGGGATTTTAAGTGCTGAAAAATTATGTTCTATGCTATGTTCATTGCAAAATTCTTCAAAGTATTTATTTTCAAATTCTGTGCCATGATCACTATGGATACATACCACAGTAAAGTTCTTTTCATTTATTATTTTCTTGTAAAACTTTGAAAACATTGAAAATGCTTCATCTTTGTGAGCAAAAAATAGAACCCAAGTGAAACGAGAATAATCATCAACAATAACTAGACCATACTTATTTCCTCATAGGCTTGTGGTCCTAGTAGGTCCAAACAAATCCATTTGAATCAATTCAAGAGGCCTAGAAGTTGAAATCATATTTTTGGATTTGAAACTCCTCCTAGTCCATTTTCCAAATTGGCAAGCATCACAAACATGATTAACTTTGAAATTTAGTTTTGGTAGCCCCTTAACTAAGTCTTTATTATGCAATTTATAAAGAGTATGCATGCTAGCATGACCTAATCTTTGGTGCTAAAGTCAAGTAGTTTCTTTTATGTTAGCATTCATTACAACTAGGTATTGACCACTCTTCATGGCAATTTCATCACGATTCACCATGTAGATATTTCCATGCCTAAATCTAATGAATTTTAAGCTATCATCCAAAGAACTAGATACTTTGCACAAAGAAGATTCAAAAGAGACTTTAAAACCTTTATCACAAAGTTGACTAATACTAAGCAAGTTATGTTTTAAATTATCAACTAATAATATATTATCTATAAAGATGGTAGGAGTAATCTAAATTTTATCATAGCTAATTATTTTATCTTTGCCATTATCGCCAAAGGTGACTACTTCTCCTTTCTTTCTTTCTAGGATGATGAATTATTACTTGTCACCTAACATATGTCTTAAGCAGTCGCTATCTAAATATCACTTTCATTTTGATCCTTGGACTGCAAGGCTTTCCTGCACAAATAATCAAGTGATAGTTTTAGGTACATGGGTCTTCTTGGATCCTTTAGGGTTAGTAGACATGGTTTCTTTTAGAACCCAAATGCTTTTAACGTGCTTTTCATTAAATTTTCTAGTATTGCATTTAAAAGCCTTATGTCCTACCTTTTTGCATCTAAAGCAAATGGTATGAGAAGTGCTATTAGAGATGGATGCAGTGAAGAAATTTTTTAGAAACTTGGTTTTGTCTTTAGATTTATATCATAGTCCAGTCTTATCATAAACTTCTCTTTGATTATTTAAAATAATTTATAATTTTTCAGAACTATAAGTAAATTTATCAACTAAAGGGTTTAATTTATCCAATTCATTCTTTAGGATTTTGTTTTATTCTTTTAACTTATTATGGCTACTAATTATCTCTTCCTTTTCTTTCAAGAGTGTTTGAGTCATTTCCTTAAGATTTCTATTTTTTGAGCTTATCTTTTTGAAATCTTTCATCAAGTCATAAAAAGCATCTTGAAGCTCATCAAAGGTAAAATCTAAATCAAAAGTGGAGGATACCTCATCATCTTGTGCCATGAAACATAAATTTGCTTCATTTTGATTTTCTTTCTCCGAGCTTGACTCATCGCTGTAGCTCCAAGTTGCTTACATGGCTTTCTTTTTTATTCTTTTTGGCCCCTTCTTCAATAAAGGACATTCAGCTCTAAAATATCCTGGCTTCTTGCATTCATAGCAAGTAGGCTGATCCCTCTCTTTTTCTTTTTCTTTCTTTCTATTGGCTTCTCCTCTAATGAAGCTTCTCTTCTTCAATTCTTGTCTTCTTTTTTTCATAAATTTCTTGAATTTTTTGATCACTAGAGTCATGTCTTCATCATTTTCCTTACTAGTGGACAAATCATCTTCTTCTTCATCAGCCATGGATTTCAGCGCTATTGTTTTCTTCTTGTTGTTGTCTTTCTTATTGTGCCGACTCATGGCAAGCTCATGCATCATCAAGGATCCAATGAGCTTCTCTAGAGGTAATGTGTTCAGATCCTTTGCCTCCTGGATGGCTGTTACTTTGGCTTCCCATGACCTAGGCAAAGACCTGAGGATCTTTCTCACCAATTCACTATTAGTATAAATTTTATCTAAGCTTTTTAAACCATTTATAATATCAGTGAATCTTGTGTACATGCTAGTGATAGATTCAATGGAGTCCATTTTAAATAACTTATATTGGTGAACTAACATGTTAATTTTAGTTTCTTTTACTTGATTTGTCTCTTCATGTGTGACCTTAAGTCTATCCCAAATTTTATTTGCAAAATTGCAAGTGAAGATTTGGTTAAACTCATTTGCATCAAGGGCACAATAGAGTATATTCATTGCCTTGGCATTTAATTTGACAAGTTTCTTGTCCGTTTCATCCCAATCCTTCTCCGACTAAGGAGAGAATGTGCCATTGATAATAACTATAGGTGTGTGTAGACCATTGACAATGACACTTTATATGTCATAGTCAAGGGCTTGAATGAAAATGCATATGTGAGTTTTTCAATAGATATATTTAGACCCATTGAAAAGAGGTGGCCAATTTATGGATTGCCCTTCGACAAGTGAACCTCCTAGTTGGGTTAACATGATCTTTGTCTCTAGTTGAAAAAATCAATAATTAGTAGAGAACCTTGCTCTGATACTAATTGTTGTCCAGATAGACAATCCAAAAGAAGGGGGTGAATTGAGTTTTCAAAAATTTAAAGCAGATATGTGAGGTGATAAATGATTAAATCCTAAGTGAATCAAATATGAGAGCAAATAGAAGACATAATCAAGAGCACACACATAAACAAGAGAATTTTATAGTGGTTCGATGCTCTTCCAGCACCTACATCCACTTTCCAAGTAAACTCTTGAGAATTTCACTATAATCCTGCAAGATTATAGCCGAATAGTTTTTTCGGACTTACTATCCAAAAATTTAGTTGATTTTTCTCTAGGTTCACCAACCACAATCCTTACAAGGATCAGATAAATCAATCTGAATAAACAGAGGAGAGAAAAATTCCAAAACCTAAGTTTCAGCCCCTGCTGAAATCAAGTACACAAAAAGAGAAAGAAATTTTACAACTCAAAATGCCCCTTTGAATGAGCAGAAAAGTTATCCTTGCAGTTCATTGAAAATCTCTTTGAATACGTGGAGTTAATGCACTTGAGGATTCTTCAAAGCTTGAGAGAACTGATTGATTGGAGATTGGGTATTCATTCAAGAATAGAGCGTGCTTCACTTTCTCTCATTTTTCTCTGATCAATTAAAAATAAGCCTTCTTTCTTTTATATCTACAACATTCTCTCTCTTCTAGTGATGATTGGAGCTCAGAAAAATGAAATCTGACCATTGGAGAGTAGCAACTAGCTATTGGGACCAAAAAAATCCAATCTAGAATGCCCTGTCAAAAGGTTATCGCTGAGTCTCGAGATCTCTCAGTTTGTCTCAAGACATCTCACCAGGTTATGAGGCCTCTCGATTTGATTAGGAGAGCTCTCACCTTCAATCGCACAAAAAATCAGCTTTCTAGAAAAATGGCTTGCTTGAGATCGAGACTTCTCAATTCTGAACGAGACATCTGTTAGATATATGTGCCCTAGAAGCCAGAATTGGCTGACACTTGTAATACACTTCTAGGGGCAAAATTGTAATTTTGACTATAATTAATAAATGGGTTATTTTCTATCACACATGTGTATTTAGTGTCTGTGATACATCCTTTGAGTTAATGGTAATGATAATTCATATTTTCAAGAGTTGAAAATTTTAGACATGAATAATCATTATTAACTCATAAAAGCTCCCGACCATAGGATCATCACGAGGATGGTGATTGATCCGGAAGGTTGGTGTACGATCGCTTCTCTTTAGTAGATGAGTCTTGAGTCTACGGTGTGGAGACACCGGAGCGAGAGTACAGGTACTCGTTAGAGAACGAGGGCACTGAGCGTGACCACCTCGAGTAGTCATTAGGGAGTCTACCTTCTCGTCAATGACTGACTCGATGCTGCAGTAGTGTGTCTGGTTCTTTGACCTGAGATGCATCGGCAGTTCACCTTGAGGGTGTTATAGTTTGACTACACCATTACTCGGTCTCCTAGCCATATGGAACCCTGAGGTGTATGTTGGCTATGACATGTTCATTGTAGGAACTGGATTGCATCAAGATGGGATCTATCTACCTCGGTGGTAGAGGAGTAGCCCTATGATGATCATGAGAATCAAGTCCTGAAGCCCATGGCCATGGCAGAGTGAAATAATAGAAAGAGTTTCTATTTAGATTTTCACATTGGACTCGAATCGAATGATTACATCATATGACAGAGACTAGGGTTTGACGAGTTCACCTTAACCCTAATCTGATCGGGGCTCAAGATAGAAGAACTGAATCACACAGGTAGCTGCACCAAGAGGTTCGCATTCAGCTCTGATGGGTTGCCACCATATACTGCTAGGTGTCACTGGTGGATTTTGGGAGCAATTAGAATGATTTAGATGATCGATCATTCTAGCTGTTCGAATCAGAAGAGTTCTGATCCATCGAAAGGAGTTTCGATGATGTCGATGATAGAGATCATGACATATCCCATTACCATACAGAACTGAACCTAACTGGGTCACACAAACAAGGGTTTGAATCTGGTGATCATCAATTGAACTGAATCTAGTTCAATTGATCTGAATGAGATTCAATTAGGTTCAAGGAAATCGTGCTAGCACTCGATTGAACCTAACGTTCTTCTTTTGCTATCATAAATAAGTTGTCCTGTCTGAGCCAAAGGAGTTTGTGCTCAAACAGAAGGCCTTCATTATGGTCTGACTGGAGGTTGTCCAAGTCAGAATAGGTTGTCTTATTTGTAAGACATTACCTGCCATTTTTGGTCACCTGCCATTTCTTGTTCTTTGACTTTGGTCAAAAGTCTACCTTTGACTGGTCAAACGTTGACCATTCACCCTTTGACTTTTGACCACATGTCATGCACCTATTGGAGAGCTGGTGGGGGCTTGTCCCCCTGCCAGAACCTGGCAAGGAGAAGGGCGCACGCCAAGGGTGGCGTGAGCCCAAGTAGGAGGCGCCTAGGAGTCCTTGTTGGACAAGGACTCCATCTCCCTTTAGGATTCCAATGAGAGTTCTTCTAAGAATCCAGTTTGACTGGTCCAAGGCACTCTCCAAGTAGGAATCCAGGGGACTCTAATCCCACCAATCAGATTTAGATCTGATTTCACAAAGGGTTGTGATTGGTTGGGAGGAAGATGACTTGGATCACGCTTAGTCTATATAAGAGACCCAGCGCCCAAGTGAAAAAATAATCAAGAAGTAATCAAGAAGCAATCTTCCCACGCCCCAAGGCTGCCTCTCTCCCCTTTCTCCACGCCATACTCTCATCTCCCCTTGCTCTCCACGTCCAAAAGTGTTTTGGATTTGGATTGGTGCGATTTAGATCAAGAAAAGGAGATCAAAAGCAAGAAGGCTGCGCTGCTGCGAAGAACGACTGCAGATCTTCAAAAGGAGTTTTGAAGATCCTCCAGATCAGATCCAGATCTGATTTTTGGAGGCGTGATAGAGAAGAAGAGGATCTCCAGATCCAGCCCGAGTGGATACCGGTAGAGGCCAGGCGCTTGCGTGGCTTGATCCAGAACCTTCCGCTGCAAACAGGATCATCAACAGGGTAATAGGATTACCCTATTCAGGTAAATTGAATGTGATTTAATTTATCCTTTTCATTTAATTTTTATTAAATAAATAAGAATCAGATCTGAAGCATCCCTGATCTGATACAGATCTAAGAGAAAAATTTTTGAAATATATCTCTTGATCTGATCAGATCTGAACGAACCTGGTCAGGGAAATCAGGATTTCCCTTCAAGTGGTATCAGAGCCATGGTTCTAAAAATAGTTTAGATCTGATTTTTAATTTTATTTTAATTAAAAATAACGTGATTTCAGATGTCACATGAGATGTGATCAGATCTGAAATCAAGAAAAATTAAAATTAAATGATTTGGATCTAAGAACATGAAGATATGCATGACTAGTTCTAGAATAGAATAGTTCTATAGAATAGTTTTGCATGTCTTTGATTTAATATGATTAAATCATATTTTAGATCTTCTTATTTACTGTTTTCTGATATTATAAGTGTTATAATAACATCTGATAAACAGCAAATAAAAATTATTTAATTTTAAATATCATATGAGATATGATAGATGCATGACTAGACTAGTTGTAGAATAGTTCTACATAATTGTCTAGATTAGAATTTATTTTGATTAGATCAATTTAAATCTAATTTTTCAGATTATTATGTGATAATTTAGATCTGAAAACATGCATGATTATGATACATGAGATGTATGCAAAATATGCCATGGTTAGATCTAAATTTGTATATGAGATATATGATATAGAT
Source organism: Cocos nucifera (assembly GCA_006176705.1). NCBI lineage: Eukaryota > Viridiplantae > Streptophyta > Magnoliopsida > Arecales > Arecaceae > Cocos > Cocos nucifera. The sequence goes on along the minus strand of QRFJ01004783.1, from coordinate 60,077 downwards.
CTATAACTGTTTTGTAGTATTGAATGTTTATTGAATGTTCCTGATTAAGGCGTTCCCCTTGGCCGTCCGGTCATAAGAACGAAGAAGGGTTTAAAGGCCCTCTCTTCCCATTCGATGGGGTGTTCTTATGATGTGTAGGGGTGCTGCGCGTTCGTCCTTAATCAGAAACCCAAAACTTACTTTCTGCAAAACCCTAGATCCTGAAACCCTAGGATTTATTGTGCATATTTTGTTTATGAACCCTAACTTAATTAAGAATTAAGTTTATGGAATATTAATTAGGTCTAAAATTGAGAATTTCAGATCTAAGACATATTCATAATACTGGGTTCGGGCTTGGGTAGCTCAATTAGGTCTAAGCGGTTGATCAAACCGAATCAAGAGTTGGTTAGATGGGATCAACAATGCTTAAATTGACCAGCCTAATAGGATTAAGTCTGGGTCAAGATCGAGTCACGATCAAGCAAGACCTAATTAGGCTCAGAGGTTAGAGTCTGGATTGTAGGCTAACCCAATTGGTTCTGACTCAACAATTTGGTGTCTAAGGTAAGTTTGGCACAGACGACCGACTGGTTTTTAATTGGAAGCTACTCGACCTGAATGCGTTCTTGTACGAGTTAATGGCATATTCCTTCCACCGGTCTCACTTACCTGGCCATATCTGTTGACACAGTTCTGATCTGAGGTGGTCAATAATCCGAGCTGACCCATGCCACTAGGTTAGTCATAATTGTTATGACTAAGCCAAGTCTAGTTTAATGAGACCTGAATCAATTCTCCCTAAGAAAAGATTAAGTCCGAGGTCTTCCACCATTGTAGATGTGCGGGCCCTTCCCGGGGTTGATTGTTCTCGGCTGGATACAGTGGCTCAGTTGCACCGGGAAGACGCAACCATGTCTATTAGGCATTGGATGCTATGGGCTGGAGGATGAGTTGGGCTCAATATTCCGGATACGGTGAGAGACCCAATTAGGAACCCAGTCTATGCAAATGGTGGGTCTGACTTAACTAAGGAGTGGATCAATATTCCGGATACGGTGAGATTCATGAATTAGAGACCAAGTTTGGGTGCACCATGATTAGAGAATCATTGAACAAGAGTTGTTCACTCATTGGCTAACCCATCACCAATAACTGTTAGGTGAGGTGATGAGTCAGTTGGTGAGACCGCACCACCCACTAGAAATCATCAATCGCGGAGATTTTCGCATCTCTACAGAGGGAGTGTAGGGATCCGAGAAAATAGTGGGAGCTAATTTGTTTAAAAATAAAATCCCTAAACAAATTGGTCAAGTCAAAATTACAGTATCTAACTAGAATCTTTGACTCTCTACAGGAAAATGTCTGCGTCCAACCCACTGGCACGTATCCTAGACACACATAGACTGACTGGACCCAATTATAAAGATTGGCTCAGGAACTACAAAATTGTTTTGGGTTCAGAGAAGTTAACACATGTGATGGTGATCAGGATTCCTCCCAACGTTACCAGCTCGTCCATCCACGTGAAAATGAGAGCTCTCTAAAAATGGATAGACGAAGACAACTAGGCCAGAACTATACATGTTGGACTGATGTTGATGAGCTACATGCCAACAAAGATATGTGGATTGCTTCGCCAAATGTTGGCTCACTCCTGCAGGAGATGTTTGAATGAACAGAGTCGCTGGCATTTCAAAGTATCTGAAGTCACGAAAGACTTTTTAAGCTAAAGATGCCGTGATGGCAGTCATTCAACCAATCACCTGTCTGATGATGATCAACGGACAATGGAAGAGGCTTGAGAGCTCAGTGTGAATTAGACTTGATCTACTGAACGACTATGAATTCTGCTGCAAGTCCTTGATGATGCAATATGGGCAATTCATTCATGACATTACAATACATGCATAAACTTCAAAAATTTCTTGGCCTGATTAATGAATATGCTGGTCTACGCCTGAGCTTTCTATGAAAGGTTCAAAGACTCGTTCTTGCTTGTGAACAGGACTTCTTCCAAAAGAAAGTCTTATGGAAAGAAAAGAAAGTCTGTTGAAAAAGCAAAAGGTGAGAAGGACAAAAGAAAGTAGGCAGAGCGCGAAGATAAAGCGCCTGGCAAAGGAAAGTGTTCCATGCAACAGCGACGAGCCATTGAAGACAACTGCCTAACTTACTCCTGGCCACCCGAAAGAACAAGAAGGTAAGGTCCTGCTGAGGGTATGCTCGTTATTGAGTCTAAACCCTTACGATTTCTTCTAGCATCCAGTTGGGTGCTTGACTCTGGATCTATGTGCTATCACTTGATTCAGCAGGTCTTGAGGATAGCAGAAGGTAAGAGGATGGAGACATGAATCTCTAGACATCGCGTAATGGAGAAGAGTTTGCTAGCAGTAGGTCGTGGGAACATACCTTTACGATTATCCTCTGGTTTAGACTTAGTTTTGAAAGACTTTATTTGTGCCTGCAGCCAGTGAGGAATTTGATTTCTGTTTCATGCTAACACAAGAAGGTATGTGATTACCTTCTTAAGGACCATCATGTAACATTCTTTGAAGAAATAAAAATTGCAAATGAATTTCCTTATTACTGGTCTTTATTCAGCTAATATTGATAGTCCTATTTAACTATCGAGCAAAACGTGAATGCCAAACGACCTAGGATAGTCCATGAAGATATCTATGCACTAGAAGATTAGGTCATATAGGCAGAAGATAGGCCAACAAAATTGAGAAAATGGGCTATTGAGTCCATGACTTCAGTCATATCCAACTTGTGAATCTTGTCTTCAAGCAACAATGACTAAAACTCCCTCTTTGTTGGACATGGGGAAGGGCACACAGCATCTCTTGCACCTAGTAATATGAATTGTGGGCGGCCATTGATGTGCGCTAGAGCGATTTTGTCTACTTCATTACTTTATACGATGACTGTCTAGGTATGGATATGTGTATCTTAATGAGAAGAAGTCTGAAGCTTTGAAAAAGTTCAAAGAATTTAGACATGAAGTAAAAACAAACTGAAAAAACCCATTAAGGTTCTTTCGATCAGATCGAGGAGGTGAATACCTAGTCGGGATATTCCTAGACTATCTTAAGGATAATGGCATAGTCTCTCAATGGACTCCACTGAGGAAACCTCACTCAACGTGGTTTCAGAACGGAGAAATCAGACCTATGGATATCGGTCTCGATCCATGATGAGCTTCACTGACCTTCCTATTTCCTTTAGGGACATTCATTATTGAACTTCAATTTATCTTACTGAATAGGGTTTCCCTCTAAACCGTTCCTACACACACCATATGAAGATATGGCAGGTAAGAAAAACCAAGTCTGAGTCAATCTTAAGAATTGGGGTTGTCCGCTCATGTACAAAAGACAACAAGCGACAAGTTAAGTTAGGTTTTTAGAGCTCGATTCATAGGATATCCTAAAGAGTCATTAGGATACTATTTCACATTCCAGAAGACACAAATGTGATTGTGAGTCAATATGCATCTTTCTTGAAAAATAGTTTATTCAAGATAGTGCATTGGAAAAGCAGATCAAGCTTGATGAGAAAGTCTCATAAGTACAAGCGAGCTAAGGACCAATTGGAACCAAAATCAGGTCAAGCCAATAAGAACAGTACCCCTCCCCACTTTGATCGAAAAGAGTTTTCCCGTCCTCTGAAAGATACTTAGGTATATTTCCAGAGAAAGTGAGAAAATGTTCTTCGTAGGTAATGGTGCTCATGGTATGATCCAAAAACCTATAATGAGGCGATATCAGATATCGACTCTAAAAGAATGGCTAAAGGTCAATGTAAGTCAGAATTGACTCGAATGCACTCGAAACCAAGTCTAGACCTTGGTAGATCCATCAGAAGGTATAATACCTATTGGGTGTAAATGATCTTTAAGAGAAAGATTGGTGCAGATGAAATGTGAGAGCATCAAGGCTAGACTAGTGGCAAAAGGTTATAGTCAACGTAAGGGTTGGCTATCAAGATACCTTTTTCTCAGTGGCTATGCTAAAATCCATCCCACATTGCTTGCCATTGCAACCTATTCGATTATGAAATATGGAACAATGAATGTGAAAATGGCATTCTTGAAACGGATATGCTTGAGGAAGATATCTATATGGAACAGCCGCTAGGTTTCACATCTAGTGATAACTGATCACAAGATTTGCAACCTTCAAAGGTCCATATATGGACTTAAGCAAGCATCTCGGAGCTGGAACACTCATTTCAGATGATGTGATCAAACACTTTGGTTTCATAAAATAATGAAGAGGAACCATGTATCTTCAAAAAGGTCATCAGGAGCGCTGTTGTCTTCCTCATATTGTACGTGGAATGACATCCTCTTTATTGGGAATGATATTCCATAGTGACAACAGTCAAATTATGGTTGTCAAAGAAATTCTCCATGAAGGACCTAGGTAAAGCATCCTTTATTCTAGGAATTAAGGTTTATAGGGATAGACCTGAATAGGATGCTAGGACTTTCACAGAAGATGTACATAGAGGAGTACTAAAGAGGTTAGTATGGAAACCCTAAGAGGGAATATAAATATCCTTCAGACATGGTATTTCATCTTTCAAGAAGAATGTGCCCTAGCACACCTGAGAAATAGAACGCATGAGCAAGATCCCTATGCTTCTGCACAATAGGGACCTCATGTATGCCATTGTATGTACACGACTTGAATATGCCCATGCTGTGAGTGTCACAAGCAGATATCAGTCAATCTAGATGAAGAACACTGGATTTCTGTGAAAATATATCCTTAAATACTTGAGAAGAACTAAGGAATGAATGTTGGTCTTTGGTAATGTGAAGCTCCAAGTCCTAGGGATACACAGACTCGGATTTCATGTCCGATGATAGATGATCGAAAGTCGACATCTGAGATGTTCTGTTTGTGTGCAATAGTGGTGCTGTCAGCTGGAAGAGTTCAAGCAACCATGATAGCAGATTCCACTATGGAAGCAGAATATAATCACTGCATCAGAGGCTGCGAAGGAAGCATTCTGAACAAGAAGTTTGCTGTAGAAATTGGAGTAATGCATCAGAATGCCATTCCCTATTATCTGCGAAAAAATGGCACCATAGCCCTTGCTAAGGAGTCGAGTTCTCATAAAAAATCTAAGCACATTGAGCGCAATACCACCTCATCTGTTGATTACTCGAGAAGGGTTACGTCTGAGGTTCAAGAGAGTTGACTCCATAGACAATGTGGGCAGACCTGCTTAACAAAGCCGTTGGGCCTGAGAAGATCGAAGCCACTTGAGAAGATGGACTTAGACTTGGTAACCCACTTGACGCTTTAGGATAAGTGGGAGATTGTATATATTATGTGCCCTAGAAGCCAGAATTGGCTGACACTTGTAATACACTTCTAGGGCAAAATTTAATTTAACTAAAATAAATAAATGGGTTATTTTCTATCAATATGTGTATTTAGTGTCTGTGATAAATCCTTTGAGTAATGGTAATGATAATTCATATTTTCAAGAGTTAAAAAAATTTAAGCCATGAAATCATTATTAACTCATAAAAGCTCCCGACCATAGGATCATCACGATGGTGGAATTGATCCAAGGTTGGTGTTACAATCGCTTCTCTTTAGTAGATGAGTCTTGAGTCTACAGTGTGGAGGACACTGGAGCGAGAGTACGTACTCGTTAGAGAACGAGGGCACTGAGCGTGACCACCTCGAGTAGTCATTAGGGAGTCTACCTTCTCGTCAATGACTGACTCGATGCTGTAGTGTGTGTCTGGTTTCTTTGACCTGAGATGCATCGGAGTTCACCTTGAGGGTGTTATAGTTTGACTACACTATTACCAGTCCTTCCTAGCCATATGGAACCCTGAGGTGTATGTTGGCTATACTGTTCATTTAGGAACTGGAATTGCATCAAGATGGAATCTATCTACCTCGGTGGTAGAGGAGAGCCCTAGATGATCATGAGAATCAAGTCCAGAAGTTCATGGCCATGGCAGAGTGAAATAATAGAAAGAGTTTCTATTTAGGTTTTTCACATCGGACTCGAATCGAATGATTACATCATATGATAGAGACTAGGGTTTAGAAGTTACCCTTAACCCCAATCTGATCGGGCTTAAGATAGAAGAACTTAATCACACAGGTAGCTGCACCAAGAGATCGCATTAAGCTCTGATGGGTTCCACCATATATTTCTAGGTGTCACTGGTGGATTTTGGGACAATTAGAATGATTTAGATGATCGATCATTCTAGCTATTCGAATCAGAAGAGTTCTGATCCATCAAAAGGAGTTTCAATGATGTCGATGATAGAGATCATGACATATCCCATTACCATACAGAATTGAATCTAATTGGATCACATAAACAAGGGTTTGAATTTGGTGATCATCAATTAAATTAATCCAGTTCAATTGATCTGAATGAGATTCAATTAGGCTCAAGAAAATCGTGCTAGCACTCGATTGAACCTAATATTCTTATTTTACTATCATAAATAGTTATCCTGACTGAGCCAAAGGAGTTTGTGCTCATTCAGAGGCCTTCACTTGGTCTGACTGGAGCCTGTCTAGGTCAGAAAAGGGTTGCCTTATTTTGTAAAACAATACCTGCCATTTCTCATCCTTTGACTTTGGTCAAAAGTTGACCTTTGACTAGTCAATTGTTGACCATTGACACTTTGACTTCTGTCTACGTGTCATGCACCTATTGGAGAGCTGGTGGGGGCTTATCCCCCTACCAGAACCTGGCAAGAGAGGGGCGCACACCACCCTTGGCTGTGCCAAGTGGAGGCGCCCAGGAGTCCTTTGGACAGGACTCCATCTTCTTTTTGGATTTCGATTAGGGTTCTCCTAAGAACCAAGTTTGACTAGTCTTAGGCGCCATCTAAGGAGGAATCCAGGGGACTCTATTCCTACCAATCAGATTTAGATCTAATTTCACAAAGGGTTATGATTGGTTGGGAAGAAGAGGAGTTGGATCACGCTTAGTCTATAAATAAGATCCTGCGCCCAATCAAGAATAATCTAAATCTGATTGAGAAAATTCCCCACCCAAAGCTCCTCCTCTTCCTCTCCACTGCCAACTTCTCCTCTCCTCTCCATGCCCAAAGGTGTTTGGGTCCTTGGTTGGTGCAATTCAGATGAGAGAAAGGTGACTGAAAGCTAGAAAGCTGCATTACTGCATAGGACTACTGCTGATCTTCAAAAAAAGTTTTGAAGATCCTCCAGATCAGATCCAGATCTGATTTTTAGAAACATGATAGAGAAGAAGAGGATCTCTAGATCCAGCTCGAGTGGATACCGATAGAGGCCAGGCACTTGCATGGCTAGATCCAGAACCTTCCGCTACTTATAGGATCATCAATGGGTAATAGGATTACCCACTTCAAGGTAAATTAAATTTGATTTAATTTATCTAAATTTATTTTAATTACTAAAATAATAAGAACCAAATTTGAAATATCTCAGATTTGATCTAGATTAAAGAATTTTTTTTTTGAAAATATCTCTTGATCTGATCAGATCTGAACGAACCTGATCCAGAAAATCAGAATTTTCCTTCACATGCATCATATTAGTTTATTTTTATTTTTATTTTTATTTATTTATTTTTTTAATGATTGTTGGAGATAAGGTAAGCTCTTAAGTTTAATCAATTTCATGCATCTACTTTAGTTGCATAGAATCCCTTGTTGAAAGTGATTGTGCATATGCATCTTTAAATCAACTTAAGGGCACAACCCAATTAAACAAGATAAGGTAGGGATTTGATCATCCTTCCTTGGTCCATAAACAACCAACCAGCATCCTGCATTGACCTAAGCCTTTAATTTTAAAATTAATTAGACATCAGTCCTAAGAGCTCGAGCTCATTAAGATAAGGAATCCTAAGAGTTGAATCAGGTTAGGATTAGTCAATTTGACTGGTGTCTAGGAAAGTGATTCAGGGACGACTGGGCTGGAAGGAAGGTAATTTCTAAATGATTCTGTTTGCTTATCTGGCTAAGCACAATTGAAATCTAAGACAAGCAACGGAGGGACTCCCACTGACCTTACACTTATCTGGTCAGTTAATTGGCTAATCCTACACTTGGAGGGCTTGAAGGTGATCTTAACAGTTAGGAGCTGTCTAGATCTAGGATAAACCTTAGTCAGGATTGATTGACCAACTTGATTGCTAACCAACATCAAACCTAATTAAACCTAATTCTTCAAAAATAAAATAAAATAAAATAAAAATTAAATTAAATTAAATTAAACTAACTAAAAAATTAAAAATAATAATCAAATTAAATTAAATTAAAAATAATAATTAAAATAATTTTTAAAAATAATTTAATATAATAAAATATATGTAGATAATTTTTTTAAAAAAAATTTAAAAAATTTTGAATCATACATTAGGGTTACACTATACGTATACGGTAGGAAATTACTTTATCCGATCTACTTGAACCCAACCATAACATTGAAAGGCTGAGTCGTACTAAACTCGATGGCTGAAAATTTTAGAGAACCACCTAAGCAGATTAAGGAGTATTTTATCCCTTCTATCTATAGCCCATCAACTTGTATCCAGTTACTTGATATCCATGCTACCCACTATGAGATCAAACCGACCACAATCCAGATGCTCCCATCTTTCTATAGGAACACCAATGAAGACCCTTACAAATATCTGGATGAATTCTTAGAAATCTGCTCTACGATAAAAATTCAAAATTTAACTAATGATGCCCTCAGACTAATTTTATTTCTCTTATCATTAAAAAACAAAGCCAAGTACTGGCTTGGCACAATAGGGAGACCAATTAAAACTTGGGTTGAATTGCAAAGTAAATTTCTTATGAAATTTTATCTTATAGGCCGAACCAACATTATGAGGCAAGCTATCATTGGATTTGCTTAGCTTCTAGGGGAATAGATTCGCGAGTCATGGGAGAGACTTAAGAAACTTCTTAGAAAATGCCCATACCATGGTCTATCTAAGTGGCAAATAGTTCAAGCTTTTTATGAGGGTTTAAGAGATCAATATAGATAGATGGTAGATGCATCCTGTGGAGGTGCATTCATGAACAAGAGTGAGGACGAAGCCTATACCTTATTTGAAATTCTAAGTGAAAACTTAATTAACCATGCTTCGTTATCTTTCTACCAAACCTGGGCAGGGATCCATAAATTTAAATATCTAGAATCTAGTCCTAAGGTTGATTCAAATTTGATAAATAAAGTGGACTTTCTTGCTCAGAAATTAGATCAAGTCCTAACCCTAGGTCAATAATCTCCTATACAATTCACATCACCTTCTAATTATCAAGAGATTTGTTCAATCTATGCTAGCCCAACCCATCATATGAATGAATGTCCTACGGCTGCACAATTTTCATCTTTTATCTAAGAACAAGTCCAAGCTGTTCAAGGCTACTACAAGCCAGTTAATGATCCATTTTTAAATTCATATAATCTAAATTGGGGCAACCACCATAATTTTTCTTAAACATCCCAATAGACTCAGGCTCAGACTCAAATTTCACCTATGCAAAACTATCAAAAAAGGCCCTAATACCAAAACTATGCATATAATAATGGTCAGTCTAGTCAGTTTACCTAGCCATCATATAACAACCAGCTATCATACCCACCTCCTCAATAGACCAATCTAGCTGACGATAGATTTAACCAACTTCAACAATTAATTCTGAATCAATAATAATCTATTATCAGGCTAGAAGTTCAAATAGGATAATTAGTTGAGTCTAACACGAGGACAGAACTAGATCAATTACCGTGCCTACCAATTTCAAACAACCCATCTAATGTCCACCAACCACATGGACCAAGTTATCAATTTAATATCTCACCGAAGAATCTCCAATTAGAGAATGCCAAAGTAATTTCTAAACTTAAAAGCTATAGAATTCTTATGGACCCATACCAAGATCAAATGAGAGAGGCTAGTACTAATGCTAGCCAAAATAAAAATTTAGAGGAATAGGTTAATACTGAGCTAACTGCATAGAAGAACCCGAGCCAAGAATTAGTGCTGATGCTAATTTCAGTTTAAATGAGATAGAGAAAAAGAAAAAGAGAATAGATGATTTATTCGAAACTTATAAACCTAAAAGCCTGTTCCCTTCAACCCTAGAAGTCAGTTCTTCTTACAAAAATCAAGAGGCATGTAATGAAGAGTCAATGAAGTTATTTAAGCAAGATCACATTAATTTTCCTTTAGAATTAAAATTACCTTTAGTCATCGTTCCAGCACCCATTGAATCAAACTTAACTCCTAATATAAAAACTCAATTCATGAGCATTTTAGAAGAACAAATAGGAGAAATTCTTAATAAACATGGGTCTGAAAATGGGATCATAAATTATGTCTCTAAAATTAATAATGAATATATCAATAATAGGATTATAAATCAACTTTCTAAGATTGGCAATTCAAAATCATTAAAATTTATCAATCTAATATTTGACACAGGATAGTTAAGCTGCATTGTGTATGGCTGAAGACGATAAACTTAGCATTTATTGGGAGGCAATCCAATATTTAGTTTTCTTTAGTTTAATTTATCTTTTCAGTTGATTTTCTTTTTAGGATAATTTGAATAAGTTGGAGGGAGAGCTTAAATTTTTAAAGGCATGTGCTAGACCAAAAATAAAGTTAGATGTATTCTTTCATGTTCTTTATTACATCCTTTATTTTTTCTTCTCTATTGAGGATAATTTCAATTAAGTTGGGGGGAGAGAAAAATAAAAATTCTAAGTCCTTAAAAAGTTAGTATTTAGTATTTAGACATCTGATTATGCTTAAGAATCGAATTAAATAAAATATTTTTTTAAGAAAATTGATACACAGATCAAAAAATTTGTGAGATATTGAGGAATTAAGTATTAAGAAAATTCAATAAAGAGTTAAGTCTAAAACATAAAAAGTTTTTTCTTGGAGCATTTCTAATTACTTCTACTAGCATCAAAGAAAAGTCTATTTTTTATAGGCTTATGTAGGGTAACTATACGTTTCTTCATATAAAAAATTTATTTTAATAAAATAGTTTTCAAGTACTTCTTACTGAGTAACTGGATCTCTTTGCCTAAGCAAGCATTGAGTTTCGCATCAAAAGATGGGAAGGGCAAAGAAGCTCGTTGTAAAGCTAGTCTTAATTCATAGCCTGTTTGATTCGAGCTAGTAAGCCCAAGGGATATTCTATACCTAGTGCTCTAAAGTCAATTGGTTTGGGAGTCATTGGCCCAAGACTCACTATATGGATCAAATAGAAAGCTTAAGGAGTTAAGACACTCAATAGTGGTATAACATTAAAAAAAAATATTGATTTTCCATCGAGTAATTGGGTTTTGTTGCCTAAGTAAGCAATAATATTCATATAAAAAAGTGGACAATGTAAATATAAAAATCAATAATTAAAGGGCGGAAGTAACAATACACTTGTCTATATGAAAGTTTAGACAAATCAGAGATAAATATGGGATAATTTAAAAAAAATTTAGAAAAATTTAATATTTTTTACTTAATTTTTTTATTGATAACTATTAATACCCCAATGATATATCTCACTTAAGCTCTACTGAATATCAATAGCCATTTTGAAAATTATTTAGGTAAAATTTAAAACTCTAAAGTTAAAAGATATTTAAAACTAAATTCTTTCTTTACTCGAGGATGAGCAAAACTTAAGTTGAAGGGTGTGATAAGTATCATAAATTTATTAATAAAAATATTAATTTATTAATTAATTTATATTAATTTTTAAGAATTAATGATTAATTTATATATAATTTTTAAGAAATTAATATTTTATTAATTAAAAAATTAATTAAAAAAATAATAAAAATTAAAAAATAAAATTTTATAATCAATGGAAAGAGCTTATTTTTTTGATCACAACGAAATAAGTTTTAAGCAAAACAGAGTTAAAATAGAGAAGATATGAATTTCTAAAGAAATAAAATAAATAAAAATTAAATAAAAAAAAGAAAATGGCTCAGTCGGCTCAAGCCGGCGTGCCAAGCTAGCCACGTTAGCTGAACTCATCCATGAAAGCTATCAGCCAGTCTACGATTCAGGAGTGGATCGCTAGCTCAGCAGAAATCGATGAATCACGGAGCGACACATGGTGGACCTAGACTCTTAAAGGGTTCACAGAAAATCTATCATGGCTCACAGGGCATTTTGGATTTTTCACTCGATGATAGGAGGCACTGATTGATTGTGGTGTATGGTGAAGCCGATCCATAGCAATAGTAAAAGCGCGATCGGATGGATCCGATTGATTGCGGTTAAGATTGGATGGCGGTGGTTATTTCCAGGTTTGATTCGAATTCCATCAGCAATCTGGCATGATCCGATGGCTAGAAAACTAGTCGATGAAGATCCAACGGTCTAGAAAGCTCCCAACTTGATTAAAATATTTAGAACTTGATTCGACGGTCAGATTTTCTTCTGATTAATGCGATCAATAATTAGAATTTAATCCGACCTGATCTGGGCTGATATGCATCTAATTTTGATGATTTTTAGTTCGTTGGATTCCTATCAATGGCCAGATTTTATCCAGAATAGCAGAATTCATCTAAAACTCCTTTTAATCTAATTTTTACTTAGATTTCTTCATATTTTGATGATCAAAGAGCTTCTTGGTCCTACATTGCCCAAAAGAAAACTCTCTAGCCCTCCTAGCTCTATAAAAAGGACCCCAGGCCTCTAGAAATCAATAGATTTGATCAAGGTGAAGCTTTGGTACAAGGAGAAGCCGGGTTATGGGTTAATGGCTGCTTCAAAGCAATGGGTGTCGAGAAAAAAAGCTGGGCTTCTACACCATCTTTCTGCCAATGCCAATCCAAGATCAGAGATCAGGCTATTTTATTTTATTTTTTCTTTTTAAATTCTACGTATTTAAATTTTAAAATTTTAATTAATAAAAATTTTATTATTTTTTATACTTTAATTTTTTACTCTTTATTTTTATTATAATTTAATTTCTATACTTTAATTATTATTTTTAATTTTATTGCAAGTAGATGCTATGATCTAACTAGTAGATCTTAGTACCAAGTTTAAATTTTTGCATCTTTTAATTTTTACTTTTTAGTTTTTAACTTTACTTTTTGATTTCAAAACTCAAATTCTTTTCGTTTTCTTTTCAAAAATCAAAGATTTCAAATCTAAAACACTACCTTCCCTATGGATTTGACCAGACTCACTGCTATCTACATATTTTTAATTATTTTAAGAAGTTGGATTAAATTGATAAACATGGTGTCTTAATGATAACATCATGTTCTTATCAGGTAGCAACATTAAAGCGGCTGACGTAAGCTTAGATAGACTTCCTTTTCTTCTGCTTGATATTTATGAGAGAGTCCAAACCTTATCTCTGGTGTTGGTTACTGATGAAATAAGCTAGAAACTATTGACTTAGCTGATAAAAAAAAAGATGGTACCCGGTTTGAGGTCTGAGTACTAGTTTCTTGCTACTTCCTTCAAAGTGGAGGGAAAAGGTCAGCACAAAATGACATCAGGCGCACCATGGAGTAGCATCATAGTTTTGAAGGCTTCAAGATGGTCAACTAGGTCGATGGTCCCATCATAACTTTTAAACTAGGAGAGTTTAAAGTTTGACGGGATGGGCTCCTGTATGATGCGAGCAGAGAAATGGGGGTCGGTGCAGATGTCATCATGGTGAGCGTGGGCAACATGATGGAGTTCATCGATTTGCCAGTTCATTTCTTGAAGCTTATGATCAAGAATATTATCTTGATCATGGATCTCAAAGTGCGGCTGGGTAGTAATTCTCTAGGGTGGAATCATGATCAGAACAAGTGCTTTCCACTCTCTGCTTTCTCTTCCCAGGAGTCACTGGCCGACTCACCTAGGTGGGTCTTCTCGACATTGGATCTTGGCATTTCGACGAGGGTCTTTCCAATTGAACTGGTGTTGGGGACTGTTAGATGGCCTGTACTACTTCAGTGAGGCCCTTAACCTACTGCACTAGTAGGTTAAACTGCTCAAAGTCCATCATAGCCATTGGTGGTGGTTGAAATGCGGGCGATGAGGTCAGAACAAGCTGATCTAGGAGAGATCTAGAAGCAGAGGTAGTGGACCATCAGGTTGAAGCTCTCTTGGATGGCATCTTATCAAAACATAAGAAAAATCAAAGAGAAAAGAACTACAGAATTAGAGAGAAGAGGAAGAAGATGAACTCGACTAGGTACTCCTTTAAGAATAAGGGCTTAGATTTTCTTTCTCTAGTGCCAATCTTGTTGGTGTAGAAAATGATACTGATGTTGGAGTTCACTGAAGTTGGTGAGGATGAGGCCGCTAATGGGACCTACAAGAAGAAGTCCAAATTGGAGATGGGTGGCTCTAGGAGGATCCTCTGACGATCAAATTAGCTTTCTAGCTATCAAGAATGGAGTACTCAGAAGAATGTAAATGGTGATGAGAGCTTAGAGGGAAAAATGTATCTAAAGGATTCCTTATATAGGTGGAGCCTATGACAGAATGAAAATGATAGCCATAATAGAATGTTAGTAGGCCATTCATGCCACATGGAGTTTGTTATGGAGAATGAACTATTGTTTGTCATGATTTATAGATGGTTGAGCCCTATTTGTTGGAGTTTGGATGCAGCTTCTGCACCTATTAGCAAGCCATGCGTGTTGGGATGAAGAATTTGGAGCTAGGTAGGCTGAACTTGGAGATCGGCTTGTAAATGACAGATGGCGAACTTATAGCTAGTTAAAATCTATTGGTGCTACTTTCGATAGCTTTGAGGAGTTCGGTCATCTTTAGGGTCGGCTAGGGATTGAGGGGAATATTCAAGTTAGAGGCTAGAGAGGGAACCACAGAGCTTTTAATGAAAAACATTACCAAACTTTCTGAAGGTATTCGATTATGTCGAGATCAATTGGAAGCTGATGCAGGTGAACTTCTTATCAGTGCAATTTGATCTGCTTTCAGAAGTTCTGCTACTTTCAAGATCAGCCTAAAGTTTGGAAAGGAGTGCTATGATCCAGTCTTTGGAGCAGTTGCTATGCTGGTTTGGGAATCAGACTTGCGCTAGTGATGAGGTCCTTTCACTGTTCAAGCTTGTCCGATGGACATACATGATATAAACTTGCTAGATCTGCATTTGTCAAAAAAGGGATGAAGAAGCTGGCTACTTTCAAGGTCGGCCACTATCTGTGAAGGAGTTCAGCCAAAATAGAGTATAATTGGAGAGGAATTTGGTTGGATGGGGTCCCATGCTGTCTGTCATCAAGGAATTTGACCACACTCAAGGTTTGCCATAGATGAAATTGGAGAGTGTTGGGATTTAATATTTGATGGAGGCTTTGCTAACATCAGGACTAGAGTCAATTATGACGTCCTTCACCATTCAAGTTCGACCGGATGAAGTTCATCATGCCTTAAGGGCATTCTATAGTTACTGAGAGAGAGTGGATGGTTACCACTAAGAAGTTCATCCAGCATACAAGGTTTGAAGGTCGACCTCCTTGAGTTGAATTGGATTAGAAAATTAGTTTAGTTGAAGTTCGGTCACGACTATTGCGACTTCGGATGAAGTCATATCAAGGTCAAACTTTTTATTGGACTTCGATGAGAGTTATTTGATCCCCAATATGACTATTGGATAGTGCTTGGGCTTTTCTTAATCAAATGGAATTGAGTTTTGGCCATTGGATCTTCACCGGTGTGAACAGGGACCGTCGGATCATGCAGAACTGCTGGATGCAGTCGAGATCAATTAGGAATCCATGTGGGCCATTAGATCTTGATCGGGATGAATGGTTGCCGTTTGATCATGCATTCCGATGCCTGTAGACCATCATAAACTGAGAGCATCGAAGACTCGAATGAATCACTGCATGCCATTCTATGCCAAATGACCATTCTGCCCCTATAAGCCATGAGAGAATTTTTGTGAACCCCTTAACAATCCACGTCTGCCATGCAACGACCGCTGATTAGGCATGCCTGTTGAGCTGAGTGGTTCATGCCTAGTTTTGTGGACCAGCTAGTCGGTCTACCGTGCATTGACTAGCCTAATGGGCTATTTTTGGGATGATTTTTATATTTTTTTCTTCTTTTTTCTTTGAATCATCGTTTTGGATCCATTTTAAGTTTGATTCACTCTAAATTTTTTTTATTTTGATCCATAAATCGAGCTTTTTTCATCAATTATCTTCTTTTCTATAAAAAATAGATAAAAATATTAATTTTAAAGAATAAAGATAAATTAATTTATAAATTAATACTTTTATAAATATATTTAATGTGTTTATCACATCCGCTAACTTGAACTTTGCTCGTTCTCGAGTAAAGCAGATGAATTAGCAATATATACTGACTTAGTCTTAAGTTAAAAGTTAGGTTAGATATTTCTAAAGGTAGTTGATACCTGGCCAGACCATTAAAGATGTACGTCATTGGATTATTAATTCGATCCAATTAATGGTTAAGTGTTAGCTATAGAAATTTTTAGAGATCTTCTTTCACTAACTTTCTACTTTACTCTTTAAATCCTCTAACATGATGTGAGAAGGATTTATTATCTTTTTACAATCTAGTCCTCTTATTATCCATTTTTTTTTTTAATCAATTTCTTGCATCCCCACCTTTTGACATGAACCATAATGCTTACTTAGGCAAAGGAGCTCGATTACTTAGTGAGACAATGCTAAAACCTCTTTTTAAATTTATATTATCCATCTTTTTATGCGAACCATAATGCTTACTTAGATGAAGGGGCCTGATTACTTGGTAGGAAATCAATATTTTTTTTTGTTTGTAGCAGATTTTAAAGAAGGCTTTTGTATATTTTGACTTTTCTTCCCAACTCTTATGAAGCTGATTCTTTATTGAGATTAGTAAGAAGAGAGTTCTAAAATTACCCTTAAAATTTGATCTAAATCCTACCATTCATTGAATTTTCTTAATAATTTACTCCTCAGTATCTCTAAAATTATCTAGATTATTAATCATTTATTGATTAGGATGCCTAATTAACTCTTAATCAAAATAATGTTTAGGTATATAAAGCTAATTATTTTAAATCATACTTCAGGATTTATATATTTTAAAGTTAGTTATTCTTTTTTCCAACTTAATTTTCATTGTCCACAATGAAAGAAGAGAAAAATAAAAATATTTATCAAGAAGAGGTACCCTCTTTTTTTTTTTTCCAAGTCCTTCATTATACTCCATCAGGTTCATAAAGGATGTTGTTGATGTGTTCCCCCCAACTTGGACTAATCATCTTTATTACTTTTCTACAAAAATAAAAAATAAAAATTTGAAAGAAAGAAAGCAAAAAAAAGGATGATGGGTTGCCTCCCAACAAGCACTAAGTTTAAGATTTTTAGCTCGACTAGGCGATTCTATCTATCTTGTGTCAAAAATTAGAATGACAAATTTTAATGATTTTAGATTGCCAATCTCAGGAAGATGGCTTGCAATCCCATTATTGATAAATTTTAGTATTTTCTCACTAATTTTTAGAAAGTAGCTGACAACCCCATTCTTAGTCAGTTTTATTTTTCTAATTTTAAGAAGAGAAATTATAAACCTATTCACAGACCCTTCTTTGTTGAGAACTTTTTTAATTTATTCTTTTAATATGCTTATAAATTAAATTTTTGGATTAAGAATTGAGTCTGATGTAATAGGTACCGAAAGGATGTCACTCAGTTCTAAACATGCATACTCAGGTGTGACCAAGAGTGGTTTCAATTCTAGAGGATGTGATGATTCTAGAGAGAAAACTATTGGAGTAGGTATTGATTCATATTTCTCAGTCTATGAGAAAGTGGTGCTAAAATTAGATGGCTTTAATAATGTTTTCATATTTTCAGCATATCCATCTATATTAAAATTGTCCACCCTAAAAGTATCCCAACATGTATGCACTGGATCTTGAGAAATAATTTTAGAAATAGCTTTCTTTATTATTTCTTTAGGTACATCTATCTTAAAATAATTTTTAGTTTGTATGTTAGGCTATTCTATGAGGGTTTCATGAACATTAGAGCTCTCAGCTATATATTGCTCCTTTGAGTTACTTATGGGCTAACTAAATAATTCTTCCTCCTCCCAACTATTAAATATAGTAGTTAGTTGACTGACTTAATAACTGAGTTTGGGAGTGGATTGTCTATAAAACTTTCTTTTTAAATGCCGAATTATATACACTTGAAGAGGATTGCTAAATATTTTGATATTGGTATGCCGTATAAGTTTTCTCCAAATAGTTAGGTTCATAATCAATTGTTGGTTGTGTGTCTCATAAAAAATTTGAATAGTTTTCCCAACATAGATTATAGGTGTTAGTAAGGATTGTAATAATTGATTGAGTTTGGGTTGGGTAAGTTTGCTCATGCACAAATTTTTAAAATCGGTATGTAGTTGGACATTCACTAATTAGGTGGGTGGGACTTGAACATATATCACACACATGCAAAGGTGAGGCAGAAGAGTGTCTCATATTCAATAGATGGTCAAGTTTTTGGAATAACTCATTTATCTTATTGTGGATATCTATGGAGTCTCCAACCTCATAGATTCCACCACTATTAGGTTCATACATGGATGAATAAGAGTCATAGGTATAAGAAAAAGATGTAAAGTATTTTCTTAATTGGCGAAAGGGTGTAGCGATAATTCTAGGTTTGTCAGCTCTAAGGGTTTGTTCAATTTTAGAATATATGGGTTGAATTTTGGGTCATGATGAATAATGCCCAAGTAAATACCCTACAATTATACCTTGGAGAAAACATAGATTTAAGATTTTTTTTTTTAAAGAATATTTTTTAAAAGAGAAAAGGATGAAAGAAATTCTAAAGATGAGAACCTAGAGAGTTTTAAATCTAAGAAATAGATGAGAGAAGTTTTATTAGATTTGATGTTAGTTAGCAATCAAGTTGTATAATCAATTCTAACTAAGGATTATCCTAGATCTAGACAGCTTCTAACTGCCAAGATCATCTTCAAGCCCTCCAAGTAAAGAATCAGTCACTTAATTGGCCAGGTAAGTGTAAGATCGGTGGGAGTCTCTCTATTACTTTTCTTAGATATCAATTATCTTGGTCTGGTAAGCTAACAGAACCAATTAAGTAACCATCTTCCTTCAGGATGTGATCCCTGAACCACTTATTTTAGACATCAGTCAAACTGACTAATCCTAATACAGTCCAACTTTTAGGATTTCTTATCCTAATGAGCTTGAATATCCTTAGGGGCCAATGTCTAATTGATTTTAAAAATTAAAGGTTTAGGTTAATGCAATTTGAAGGTTTGTGATTTTTGGACTAGGGAAGGACGATCAAATTTTCATCTTATCTTATTTAATTCGATTTAATACTTTTAAAGTATCTTATAAAGATAAGATGAAAAAAGTCAAGATGTCCATGCAAAGTAAGACAATCAGACTCAAATTTGTTAATTTTACTTGTGAGGTTCTGTGATTAGATCTCTAATCCCTAGATAGCTTATCCGATATCAGTATAATTTTTTTAAATTTTTTAATTAATTTTTTAATTTTTTTAATTTTTTAATTTTTTAATTATTTTTTAAAATATTTTTAAAAAAAATAAATTAAAAGTAAAACCTAACTCACTATTATATAGATAGGATGAGTTGGGATTGTATCTTCAAGGATCGTATTAATTATATTTAAATAATTTGAATTATAAATTAAATAGTAGAATAAAAATTAATTAAAAGGCTACTTGACCTAATTAAGAAAGCAAGTAAATAGCAAATTAATTAGAAGTGGGGTTGCAAGTATGAAAATAGATTCTCAGGATCTCAATTGATCTCTTATCTGATAGTTGGTATTCTTTTGAATATGCTATAATTGATATTTAATCAATAAAGATATAACCTATCTTAAAGAGCATGGCCTGTATGCTTGGATCATAACCCATCCCTTAAAGTTATAGGCTAGTCTAAATTGATTTAGAAAGAATAAAAAGAATTAATCTAAAGATAATCTATCCCAAGAGCACGAACCATACCCGTAGATTATGGCTTGTTCCAAGGGTCATAAGCTATTCCAGATCAATCTTATAAAGACACAAAAATATTATAAATAAAAGCAATCTTTATTGCAAATCTAAAAAAATACAAAAGATGAAAAAATTAAAAATACTATCAAAATAAGATCATAATGATCTTCTGAGAATAAGTCAATCAGTCAACCATCGGAAAGCTTCTCATTGAAATATTCTTCCTTGAGCTTTGTAGAAGAATCTGGATAGCAGCTGGGTGCAAAAATCAAGAGCAGGAGAGGAGATTTGGTGGAGAAATTAAAGACTTTTGTGATTAGTTGAAAAGAGAAAGAAAGAAGAGAGGAAAGAAGCTTGGAGAAAAAGAAAAGAGGGAGAAAGAGGGCTTCTATTGGGTTAATCCCCTAAGGGGGAGGCTAGATGATCGATCAATTAGGTTAGGGTGGCTTTTATAGAGGAGAAAATGAGAGAAATTGAGTTAAAGAAGGAGAAAAATCATGGAAATTGAGTCTGGATTGGATTCTTGATGCCTGAAAAAGTTTTCTACTGTCGAATTGGGTTTAAATGGTTAAGATCTGGTCAAAATATGCTGCTTGTAGCTCCATCAGGACTCAGATTAAATTATAGCCATTGAATCATCTGATCAGGTGATTTGGGACTGTTGGATGGCGCCTGGGCTTTTCTTAATCAAATGAAAATTGAGTTTTGGCTGTTGGATCTTCACCGACATGAACAAGGACCATCGGATTGTGTAGAACTGGTGGATGCAGTCGAGATCAATTAGGAAACCATGTGGGCCGTTGGATCCTGACCGAGATGAACGCTTGCCATTCGATCATGCATTCTTATGCCTATAGACCACCATGAACCAAGTGCATTGAAGACCTAGATGAATCGCTGCACACCATTCCTGGCCAAATGACCATTCTACCCCGTAAGCCATGAGAGAATTTTTGTGAACCCCTTAACGGTCCATGTCTGCCATGCAGTAACCGCTGATTGGGCATGCCTGCCAAGCTAGGCGGTTCATGCTTGATTTCGTGGATTGGTCAGTCGGTCTACCATGCACTGGTCGGCCTAATGGGCTATTTTTGGGCCAATTTTTATTTTTATTTTTTCATTTTTTTCATTTGTTTCCTTTGAATCCTCATTCTGGGTCCATTTTAAGTCCAATTCACTCCAAATTTTCTTTGTTTTGATCCATAAATCAAGCTATTTTCATTGGTGATCTTTTTTCTATAAAAGATAGATAAAAATATTATTTTTTAAAAAATAAAGATAAATTAATTTATAAATTAATATATTTAAAAATATATTTAATGTGTTCATCAATACTAGTAAACATTTGAATTATTATAATTGAATAAGTTTATTTATTTTGGTAGATTAACTCAATAACATATTTGATATTTATTTAATCATTTTGGAGACATTAGAATTTTATTTTTATTTTAGGCCTTACATGATCTCTAGGGCATCATTTTAGGATTCATGTAGCCGTGTCACGTGGTCAACTCGAGCACTGGGTTTGAGGTATGATAGAGTAGTATTAGAGCTTAGATTTTAGGAGCCTAAGATTTAATTCGAGGAGAGTGTACACGGGTAAATCTTTAGAATGGGTAAACTTAACATAGTTTGATGTAATCAATTTAGACTGAAAATAATTTGAAGGATACTAACAATAACTTGTATAGGTTGTTATAGAGTGAGGGAGTGATCGTGGGCATAATAGGAGGCCCACTCGGTTTGCTGATGGCTTTAGGGCTTGAAAGCCCTCGATACAGGAGGAAGATGCTCCACTCTCACTAGTCAGCGATACACATTAGTAAGAGCATCCTAACCAAGCCACTAAGAATACTCCAAGAATAAAGACCATGGGTGAGCTAGAAATTTAGCTCGAGGAACATGTTACTGCTTCCCAACTAATGCAAATACTGATTTGACAACAAACTATGGCTAGGAAAGATATGAGGAAGATATTAGAGGCACAACAAGGATAGCAACAACAGATCCTATAGCAATTAATGCAAGAGTGTCAGCCTTAGTAGCAATAAAGAGTTGGAGGTCAATTAGAGCATAGAATTTAGTTAATAGACTTTAAGAAGTATACACTACTGGCATTCACAGAAACCTCAGACCCCATGGAGGCAGAATGTTGGTTGAAAGCTATAGAGAAGGTGTTCCAGGCTTTGAGATGTCATGATGAGGAGCAGGTCAACTTTTCTACTTTCATGCTTCAGGGTGAGGCAGCGGACTAATGGGAGATGGAGATTGGAAAGTTGGGACCAGACGATGCACCTTTCATATGGGAAGAATTTAAAAAGATCTTTTATGAGATATTTTTTTTTTAGAGTATCCAACTTTAGAAGTTCCAAGAGTTTGACCAGTTGGAATAGGACAACATGATGGTTACGCAGTATGCAGCTAAGTTTGAAAAACTATCTAAATATGGTCCAGCACTGATAGTTGAAGAAGGGGTTCGAGCTAGAAAATTTGAAAATGAACTTAGGGGCTGAATCCAGCAGTTGGTGATTGTATTCAAACTACTCACCTATAAGAAAGTCATGAACAAGTGCTTAATAATAGAAAACAGACTGAATGATGCTCAAGCTGCAAGAGAGAAAAATACAAAGAAAAGGAGCTGATCAAATGAATTTCAAGGTCAAAATAACAAAACCTTCAAGCCAAAGACCCCCAAATCAAATCAAGCTGCTACTGAAGGTAAGACCCAACCTCAAGATACCATTCATTGCTATAGATGTGGAGGACCCCACCTTAAGCGAGACTGCACGTGGCTTGAAGGAATATGTTATAAATATGGATGAGAAGATCATAAGGCAATTGTTTGCTGCAATGGGGGAGAATCTCAGAGGCAACATGCACCACCGTATTATCAGAATGCCCCTATAAATTGAGGATGTCAAGATGGACAATAGCGAGATGGGGAACAACAAAAGTCTAGAACTTACGGATAAGTCTATGCACTCATGCAACAAGATGCTAATACCTCCAACTTGGTGGTGACAGGTATGGAACCGACCCCCCTTATTTTTCTTTATAAGTTGCCAAATGCTTTCTTTATCATACACATGTAGATAAGGATGATAAATGTAATTATATGATAGGTATGATTAGAATATTATCTAGCAATGTATTTGCTCTGTTTGATCCTGGTGCTAGTCACTTATTTATATCAGCCAGTCTCATCAAGAGGAATAAGAAGTTATCTCCTATACCTTTGGAAAGTGATCTTTGTGTCTCTATACCAAGTGGAGATGTTATTTTGGTCAACTCAGTTTGCAAGGATTACAATTTGGTTACTGAAGATAGAGATATGAAAGCAGACTTATTAGTTCTAGAGATGAAAGATTTTGATATGATCTTGGGGATGGATTGGTTAGTATTATATCATGCCACTGTTGATTGTTTTGAAAAGATTATAAAGTTTCAAATCCCTAGCCAACTAGAGTTTAGTATTGTGGGTAGCAAACTTTCCTTCTATTAGAAGTTAATCTCTACTATGCATGCCAAATGACTTCTTAGAAAGGGATGCGAAGGATTTCTAGCCACTATATTAGACACCCAACACCGGGAGCTTGAGTTGGAGGATATCTCTATTGCTAGGAAATTTTCTAATATTTTTCCAAATGATCTACTAGGATTACCTTCTAACAGAGAGATTGAGTTTGCTATTGATTTGAGTTCTGGCACTGGTCTGCTTTCCAAGGCTCCATATCGAATAGCTCCGGTATAACTAAAGGAATTGAAAAAGCAATTATAAGAGCTTCTAGACAAGGGATTTATTAGACATAGTGTGTCTCTTTGGGACACTCCAATATTATTTATGAAAAAGAAAGATGGTAGTTTACGGCTTGGTATAGACTATCAGGAATTAAATAAGGTAACGGTGCAAAACAAATATCCCTTACTAAGGTTTGATGATCTATTTGATCAATTGTAAGGAGCACAGGTTTTCTCAAAAATTGATCTTCGTTCTGGCTACCATCAACTAAAGATAATGTCTGAAGATATACCAAAAATAGCCTTCAAAACTAAATATGGACATTATGAATTCTTGGTCATGCCCTTTGGTTTGATAAATGCACCTGCAGCCTTCATGGATCTCATGAATCAAGTGTTTGCACCATACTTCGACCAGTTTGTGGTGGTGTTTATTGATGATATTCTGGTCTATTCAAAGAGCCCACAAGAACATGAAGAACATTTGAGGATAGTGTTGCAAACTCTTAGAAGAAAGAAACTGTATGAAAAATTGCAAAAGTATGTTTTGGTTGAATAGTGTCACTTTTCTCGGGCATGCCATCTCCAAGGATGGTGTTTTGATGGATCCAAAGTAGAAGTAGTAGTTGAGTGGAGTCGACCATCTAATGTATTAGAAGTGCATAGTTTCTTAGGGATGGTTGGCTACTATCGAAGGTTTGTAGAAGATTTCTCTCATATTGCTATGCCCCTATCCTGCTTAACCTAGAAGCAAGTAAAGTTTGAATGGACAGAGGAATGTAAACAAAATTTTTAGGAATTGAAAAGATGATTAGTGATAGCTCCTATAATAACTATTCCATCTGGGATAGGAGGTTTCATTATTTATAGTAATGCATCCCATAAGGATCTGGGATGTGTTCTAATGTAGAATGAAAAAATGATAGCTTATGTATCTAGACAATTAAAGTCTTATGAACAAAATTATCATACATATAACTTAAAGCTAGCAGCTATAGTTTTTGCTCTAAAAATATGGAGGCATTATTTATATAGTGAGTACTATGAGATTTTCACATATCATAAAAGTTTAAAGTATATCTTTACTCAAAAGAAGTTAAACTTGAGATAAAGAAGATGGTTAGAGTTACTGAAGGACTATGATTTAACTATAAGTTATCATCTAGGGAAGGCAAATGTTGTAGCAGATGCTTTAAGTAAAAAATTCTCGAGTGAATTAGCAGCTTTGATTATTTCACAAAAGCATATTTTGTTAGATCTGGAGAGATCAAGAATTAAGATAAGACAACATAATCCTCAAGTCCAACTTGCAAATCTTACAGTATAGCCAACCCTAATTGAAAGGATTAAATTAGCTCAGAAAGAGGATCCGAAACTACAAAAGATCAGAGAGGCATCGAAATCTGGTACACAAGCTGAATTTTGGATATATACAGATGGTTCCTTATGGTTTGGCAATAGGCTATGTGTTCCTAAGGTTCCAAAATTAAGGAATGAGATTCTAGAGGAGGCTCACCATTCACCTTATACTATGCACCTGGGAGGCACTAAGATGTATCGAGATTTGAAAGAAAACTTTTGGTGGTCAAGAATTAAAGAGGATATTGCATAGTACATGGCTCAGTGTCTAGCATGTCAGCAAGTAAAAGCTAAGCATCAGAGACCAGCAGAACCACTACAGTCTCTTCTTATATCTTAGTGAAAATGGGAGCATATTGCTATGGATTTTGTGACTGGTTTGTCTAAAACACTTAAAAGTAATAATGTCGTGGGTAATTGTAGATCGATCGATAAAATCAGCTCACTTCTTAACTTTTTGAGTTGGTCTTTCCTTAGAAATATTGGCAGGTTTATATATAGAATATATAGTAAGAGTGCATGGGGTATCGGTTACTATTATATCAAATTGGGATAGTAGATTTGTTTCATAATTCTAGAAGAGTCTTCATAAAGCTCTTGATACCAGGTTAAATTAAGTACAGTATTTCATCCTCAAACTGATGGATAATTAGAATAAACTATTCAAATTCTAGAAGATATGTTGAGGGCTTATGTCATGGACTTAAGTGATGCATGGGATAATCACTTGTCATTAGTTGAGTTCTCTTATAATAACAATTATCAAGCAAGCATTCAGATGGCTTCTTTTGAAGCATTATATGGTAGAAAGTGTAGATCACCTATCTATTGGGATGATGTAGGAGAGAGAAAGTTATTGGGGCCAAAAATAGTGCAACAAACCATGGAGTAGGTATAAATGATTGGAAAAAGACTTTGTATAGCTCAAAGTAGGAAAAAGAGTTATGTTGACAATAGAAGAAGGGAGGTAGAGTTTCAGGTGGGTGATCTTGTTTTTTTGAGAGTTTTTCCTACTAAAGGTGTAATGAGATTTGGAGTATATGATAAACTGAGCCTAAGATATGTAGGTTCTTTTGAAATTCTAGACAAAGTCGGAGAGGTTGCATATCGGTTAGCACTACCACCATCTTTATCAGGCATGCATAACATATTTCATATATCAATGATGAGAAAATACATTCCGGATTCAATTCATATGGTGGAATACAAGCCTTTGCATCTTTAGGAGGATCTAACCTATGAGGAGCATTCTATGTAGATTGTTGACAGGAAGGATTAGGTACTGCAACATTGAACTATACCATACATAAAGATCCAATAGAGCAATTATTGAGAAATATATTCTAAAGCCAATCATCAGCTTGTATTGCTATTTTGTAATTGTAAATGATTTGTTAATGAATAAAATTTTATTCTAACATTTTTTTATCATAAATCTACATCTTCTAATGAACTACATGTTGTGATGAAGTCTTTAGGACTGTTTAGTTTTGATAAAAAGAGGATTTATCGACTAATCCTTAAACTATTCATGACTAAATGATACATTGTTAATTAGGATGACAATGTTTATCGAGTGTAGGTCATTATGTGCCATATAGGTTGGTTGTCCTTTTAACCAAGGAGTGTAGAGATACTAGTATGGCATATAGATGAGATATAAGGATACATCGTCACTGAATGTGACCAACTATAGAGCATTCTGTTGTTGAAAATTGCTCTGATGGGATATGGATATAAGTTTTCCTTAGATCTAAGATCACCACGGTGGCTTGCAAGCAACTCACTATGCTTTCATACTAGATTACCTAAATTTTTAATTCAGTTAAGAAAGATTTATGGGCACAGTCAAGTACCTATGAAGTCGGTGAGTGATCAAGGTGGGATGACCACTCTAAGAGTTTGGAGAAAATGCATTGCTGTATTTTAATTTAGCAAAATCTTGGCCAGGATAATCCATGAGATGGATTTGATATTTTAAAATATAATGTGAAAGACCTAATCAAGGTTGACAGTTAAACTCTGAGTTATCCTATGAGCATTTAGGTCAAGAGGATGAATTATATAGAAACTATATTCATATGGATTCTAAGAGTGTTGCTTTATACATTCGACCTATTCAGCCGTCAGATATCATTGCTAGATGATCATCTTGATTAGTATAAAAACTTATTTCTATGCTACCAACTTAGGTCCAAACCTAAGAGGTCATATATATAAGAGGCCTCGATCTGATTAGATAGTTGATCAATGATTTAGAATCATTCTAAGGTTAAACAATCAATACGATTGATGTTTGACCTAGTGCAAGTATTGCAGGAGGATTGATTAGTAATTGATTTACTAATTGAACTAATTTGATTAAGTTAAAGGTCTGAGATTAAGTCTAATTGAATAAGATTCAATTTGGTTTAGGCTTGATTTGATCAAGTCCAATTGGTTTATTGGATAAGCCAATTATAAGAAAAAATAAGTTCCTATTCAATTAGGACTTGTATGCACTCAATTTTTAATTTGACTAGAAATTAAACTAGATTTAAATTTTATTTAATCTAATTTAATTAGGCTCTTAGTTGGATTAAGATCATCTCTAATTGGGTTGCATTAGTTTTGATTTAATTGGATTCAAATAATAAGGTGGACTAAGTCAACACTAGAAGTCCTAGTGTCACTAGGATTTCTCCATCTTGTGCCACCTTGGTTTCCATGCCCTTCCACATCAATTTTCCTGAAATTTTCATGAAAAATTTTATTTCTGGAGGTTATCCATGCCCTTTTTATGTCTCCCACCTTTTTAGAAGGAAATTAGTCATGAAATAGGTCAAAACAAACAAGTTGTTTTGACCTAGGTCTCTATTAGATAGAGTTTGACACATCATCTTTTCTTATCTTTTTGAGGTATCAAACCACATGATTTTCTTCTATTTTTTTCATGAGAAATAGAAGACTTCCATGCACATATTCTTTAAAGTCTATAAAAAAAAAAATAGAAAGGGAACGCCCAAGAGTTGGGCACCCCAATTCTTGCTCAATTTGGACCTATCTTTCTAGATATTTGACCTAAGCAAAAACTCTATCATAACTCTCAATTTAAAGGGAGTTAGGGCATGAGCTTTTTATAGGTTTTAGATTTGAGAGAGAGATTTGGGCTGTGGGATGCTTGGGTGCAAAGAAGATTTAGGCATGGTGCTTCATTGAGACACAAACTATTGTATCTTGGTAAGAGAAAAAGAAGGGAGAAGAAATGGTTCTTCTCCATGGTTTTTTAGATATCTTCTTCCTCTATTTTGTAAGATTTTAGAAAAGTGTTTTCTCTTCCAAATTCCTCTACATCTCCTATAATTATTGTAAGGCCCAAGTTTTAAAGAAGAAGATTTCTAATCAGCCATCAAAGAAGGATCAGCACCATACTAGCATACTGTGCCGATTTTTAGTTGCTAAATTTTGGATCAACAATCGAGGCTTCATGTGGATTTTTCATGGAGGCCATATGTGTGTGTAGCTTGAAGCATGACCTTAGCCTCGGATCAGCAAGTTAAAGACCCAGACATATACAATATAAGAGAGATTCGATCTCTCTCTTCCTCCCACTAGATTAGATCTAGTCTCAGTTTGATGTTGATATGATCAACATCATTAATTTTATTTAATATTTTTAATTTTAGATGTATTAGCATACATAGATCATGACATTAGATTCTAGATTTAAAATTTATTTATATATTTTAATAAATTAATATGATTAATTTATTACTTTCATTAATTTAATTTTGAAAAAGTTTCAAAATTTCTACAAGAAATCCTAGATTTTTTCTTCAATTGGTATCAGAGCCTAGGACTTTTATGACATGATTTTTATGCATGTTTAGATTATTTATTTAGATTAGATCTAAATTATAATATGATGTTTAAATTTGAAATTAAATTAAAGATTGCATGAATTGATTTATAAGGTTGTCCTGCTATATGGTTTATCCTTTATAGTGTAAAGGTTGTTCTAGTTTGTGCAGATCTAAAGTTAATCATAAATTTATTAGATATAATCTAAATTAATTTATAATTTATTATATTTAAAATTATTTAAATCTAAAAATAAATATTTTAGATTGCACAGACTAATCTTATAATATTGTTCTGCTATAAGATTTATCTCTTATAGTGTAAAGATTGTCCTAGTATGTGCTGATCTAAAATTCTAATAATAAAATTTTAAATTTAATTTAAAAAAATTTATGATTTAACTGAAAGTATTTTAATTTAAATTTTATGATCATAAATATATTAGATTTGTTCTAAGATGATTTATGATTAATTAGAATTAAAATTATTTCAATTTGAATTACATGAATATGTTTAGATTAGATCTAAAGTAGATTCATGTTTATGTTATTTGTATATTGATTATGAATCAAATATGTAACTAGTTAATAGAACCATATTATAAAAATATTTTATAAATATAAAAATTATTTTCAAAATGTCAAACCCTAATCCTCAGCCCAAAATTTAATTAAAAATTAAGAGTTATTTGATTAGGATCTAGGATTATGAATCCTAAGACACAAATCATAATACTTGGGTTAATGGGTTAGAGAAAATTAGATCCATTAATTAGGTTAGACCTAAGGTTAGATTAAAGAATGGACTTAATTAGAGAATTGACTAAATCTAATCAATAGTTGTCTTAGATTAGATCAAGAATTCTTTAGATCAATTACAATAGTTATTGTTGATCAAGTCCATATCTTTAATAAGAACCAAAATGGACTTAATTCTTGGCTATGTGGTCTAGCCTGAACTGTTAGATTGACCCAACTAAAAATAATTAACTAGTTGATATCTAAGGTAAGTCTGGCAATCCAGATCGGTGGTCTTTAATTGGCAATCTGCTTACTTGGCCATTTCTGATGGTGTCTAAAGCAAGCTTTGGCAGACCCTCCCATCGATCTCACTTATCTAACCTTCTTGGTGAAGCTATATTTTGACCAATTCACTTGACAATTTGAGCTGACCCATGTCAGCTAGATAAATCAGTGTGACTGATTTAGGTGCTCCTAGACCAGCCTATCAATGGACTTCCTTAATCTAACTTGGTAAAGTTAGTGGGAGGAACATGATTAGCTAGTTCATTTGACTCTCTTCTCTCAAATCAAATTAATTAAATTCTCTAAAATTATTAGATTCTTAAAATGAAATAGTTATGGTGATAACTAAATCATAGCCTTCCATTAAGATGGATAATAATAGGTCCAATAGTCTGGGTGGACATTGGAGGTGCCTTATGCTTGGTGTTCATTGAGATATTGGAATTATTATTTATCATATGATGATTAGGTTGCACTCTTTAAATGACGATTAGGTTAGCTAGAGCTTTCTTCGAGCCTAGTCATCATTTGTTTGATGCATCGAACTCAATTATGCTAATAGTTGGACCTAATCAGAATTTTCAGTGGAGACCCTAGCCTCCTGAAAAGATACCTGGGGCAAAATTTAATATTAAAAATTATTTGGAGGAATAATTAGTTAAGAACCTATCCATAGATGCACATGGGTTAACTAGAGCTTTTCTCGGACCCATATGCAGTTTATGTGGATTCTAGTACCCACTAAAAAATTAAGGTAATTCCTCGAATTCAAGGTAGAGGCTACCAATTCGAATAAAATAGTGAAAGAACCTTTTGATTAAAGTCTAAATCTTTAGGTTTAATAAATCATTTACTAATTAGTCTTTTGGTTCTCTTTTGTGTAGTTAAGGCTAAACCTTAATTGCTCCGTTCACTATAAGATGGTGATATACTTATGGGACCCAACTTTGATAACAAGTATTAGAAATTGAACATTGTTCAGCAGCATGAAGAGGTTCATGCTGGGATTTCTATGCCTAGTCTAAACAAAAGATTGAAGACTAACCTAGATCAAGTAGAGTGCTTCTACTATAAGAAGCAGTGGCACTGAAAGAAAAACTATCTTCAATACCTTACTTTCCGTGATCCCAATAGGCTGAACAAGAGAAAAGAGTAAAGAGTTGCTGATCGAGAATGTTATATGATAATATCTTGTAATTTTTCTATTTGTGATACTACTACCTAGTATTGGATATTGAAAGTTCAGTTCATATTTGCAATTCATTGCAAGGACTTCAAGTTAGTAGAAAATTTAAAAATAACAAGCAATTCCCGAATGTTGGAGATGGAAGATCTATTCCAGTTCTAGCTATAGGAATAATTCAGCTTATTTTCAATACTAATATCATTTCTTTAGATGAATGTCATTATTATCCTTCTTTTCTAATGAATATAATCTCTATTGGCCTTTTGGCCAAAGATGGTTATCATTTATCAATAAAGAGAGATTATTGTGATATCATTATGAATGATGTTACGATAATGCAAGAATAATAAAAAAATAATATTTATATTTTATCATAGCTTATGAGTGTAATGTACACTTCTAAAAAATGCCCAAGATTGAATAATGTCTCTGATATCTATCTATAGCATTGTAGGCTAGATCACATTAATAAGAACAAAATAAATAGATTGACCTAAGAGAAAATCCTCAAAATCAATGATTGCGAATCACTTTTAATCCATGAGTCCTGTCTTCTTGAAAAAATGACCAAGTCATCTTTTACTAGAAAAGGTGAAAGAGCCACTAAGCTCTTAGATGTAGTACATACTGATGTATGTGGACCTATGAGTATAAGTGCTAGAGATGGATATTTCTACTCCATCACTTTCACAGATGACCTATCTAGGTATGGATATGTCTATCTGATGAAATATAAGTCAAATTCATTTGAAATATTCAAATTATTTCAAAATAAAGTAGAAAAATAAACTAGAAAAGATATGAAAACTCTTCGATTAGATCGAGAAGATGAATACCTATCCAGTGAGTTCTTAATATATCTACGAGAGAATGAAATTCTTTCATAGTGGACTCCTCCAGAGACACCATAGTATAATGGTGTATGAAAAAGGAGGAATCAAACCTTGTTAGACATGGTTCGATCCATGATGGGATTTGCTAGTTTGCCTATTTTAATTTAGGATGATGCTCTTAAGACTGCATGCTTTATATTAAACAATGTACCAAGTAAATTTATTGCAAAAACTCCATATGAGATATGGACTGGCATAGGCCTACACTCTCTTACCTTTGGGTTTGGGGTTCTCTGGCCTATGTCAAATATTTGCATATAGATAAACTTGGACCTCGGTCTGATAAGTATGTATTTATAGGGTATTCTAAGAAAACTAGGAATTACTATTACTACCATGCTGAAGAACAAAAAGTATTCGTTAGCAATAGGACAATCCTTTTAGAAAAAGAATTTCTTAGTGAAGAAATTATTGCCTTTAAGGTTGAACTTAAAAAAGTTCAATAGGTAGAAAAACTGACACCAGTGGTCAAACCTTAACCGAATTTGATTAGATCAAATCTGGAGCCTTCTGCACCATTAAGAGGATCCAATAGAGTACCACATTAGCCAGATAGATACTATGATTTCTTGATCCAGGATGGTAATCCTATTGAACTCGATGAGAATGATGAGGATGCAATCACCTATATGGATGTAATGCAGAGACCTAATTCCGAGAAATGGCTTGAGGCCTGATAGTACCATAAAAACATCAATAGAAGCATTAATTTATGAATTAATTTATCTTTATTTTTAAGAATTAATATTTTTATTCAACTATTTTAGAAAATATATTCACCAATAAAAAGAGCTCATTTTTCTGGTTTAAATGAAATAAATTTGAAGCAAATCGGAGTTAAAATGAATCTTGTACAAAGATTCAAGAAATAAAAAATAAAATAAAAATACATATATATAATGGAAAATTGGTCGGTTCGGTCGAGCATGGCTTGATCCACCCACATGTGTTCAAGCTAGCCAGAAAACCCACCATCGGCCCAGCCTGCATGCGAAAGAGCTTGCTCACCCTCAGTATAGCTTCCTCCCCTCCCTAACGCTAGGATGATGTTTGAAAACCACGTGATCCATAGTGGACCACTATAGTGTTCGGTCCATCATGGACCCTTAATAGGTCTACCATAAAAAATTATGGTGCATGAGGCAATTTCGTCAATTCAACTAGCACGATGCTTGCTGATTGGCCCAGGTCTACAATATGCTCAGTCCAACCGATCCATGGGTAGAGTAATTGCACCATCGGATGGCTCAGGTGGTTCCCGATCATGATCTAATGGATGGGGTTAATTCCTAATTTGATTTGAATTCATCCAGCTCCCTTGCACACCATCAGATGGCCTTGAGCTCTCCTGCTTGAGATCCAATGGCTAGATCATGCCTAAAATGCGATTAGATGGGTGACAATGTTGCCAACCTCGATTTAATCATCCAGAGCTCCTTCTGATGGCATAGATTTGCCTGGTCAATGCAATCCAATGGCCAAATTTCAATCTGATGGGATTTAGGCTTTTAAACATGGTTATTTTTGGGACTTTTCGAGCCATATGATCTCCATCTTATGGCTAGTGAGAACCAGTGCTTTGTGTTAACAATAGGGAGCTCTATTTGAGTTATTTCAAGAATTCTAAGTTGATTTTCTTCCAAATTCTTCATGGCAGACACCTCCTAACTCTATTTAAAGGGCACTAGGCCATCAAATCAAATCATCTTTGATCAAAAGAAAAAATATAGGGACCTCTGGTTAAATGCCTCAAGCATGAGCCAAATAAGATCTCCTATGCATTCGTCATCCAATCTAAGTAAGATTAATCTAAAAAAGGGAATCGATTGCTCTATGAGTGAAGGGAAATCCTGATTTCCCGGTCCAGGTTCGTTCAGATCTGATCAGATCAAGAGATATATTTCAAAAATTTTTTCTTTGATCTAATCAGATCTTGATATGTTTCAGATCTGATTCTTATTATTTTAATAAATAAAATAAAATAAGATAAATTAAATCAAATTTAATTTACCTGATTTGGGTAATCCTATTACCCTGTTGATGATCCTGTATTGCAGCGGAAGGTTCTGGATCTAGCCACGCAAGCGCCTGGCCTCTACCGGTATCCACTCGGGTTGGATCTGGAGATCCTCTTCTTCTCTATCACATCCTCCAAAAATCAGATCTGGATCTGATCTGGAGGATCTTCAAAACTCTTTTGAAGATCAGCAGTCGTCCTTTGCAGCAGCGCAGCCTTCTTGCTTTTGATCGCCTTTCTCTTGATCTGAATCGCACCAACCAAAGTCCAAAACTCCTTTTGGACGTGGAGAGCAAGGGGAGAAGAGACTATGGCATGGAGAAGGAGGGGAGAGGCAGCCTTGGGGCGTATGGGAAATCTTCTTCAATTGCATTCAATTGAGTTGGGCGCAGGGTCTTATTTATAGACTAAGCTTGTGATCCAACTCCTCTTCCTCCCAACCAATCACAACCCTTTGTGAAATCAGATCTAAATCTGATTGGTGGGAATAGAGACCCCTGGATTCCTCCTTAGAGGGCGCCTAAGACCAGTCAAACTTGGATTCTTAGTAGAACTCTAATTGGAATCCAAAAAGGGAGATGGAGTCCTTGTCCAACAAGGACTCCTAGGCGCCTCCAACTTGGGCTCACGCCACCCTTGGCGTGCGCCCTTCTCCTTGCCAGGTTCTGGCAGGGGGACAGGCCCCCACCAGCTCTCCAATAGGTGCATGACATGTGGTCAAAAGTCAAAGTGTCAATGGTCAACGTTTGACCAGTCAAAGGTAGACTTTTGACCAAAGTCAAAGAACAAGAAATGGCAGGTGACCAAAAATGGCAGGTAATGTCTTACAAAATAAGACAACCTATTTCTGACTTGGACAACCTCCAGTCAGACCATATGAAGGCCTCTGATTGAGCACAAACTCCTTTGGCTCAGTCAGGACAACTTATTTATGATAGTAAAAGAAGAACGTTAGGTTCAATCGAGTGCTAGCACGATTTCCTTGAACCTAATTGAATCTCATTCAGATCAATTGAACTAGATCAGTTCAATTGATGATCACCAGATTCAAACCCTTGTTTGTGTGACCCAGTTAGGTTCAGTTCTGTATGGTAATGGGATATGTCATGATCTCTATCATCGACATCATCGAAACTCCTTTCGATGGATCAGAACTCTTCTGATTCGAACAGCTAGAATGATCGATCATCTAAATCATTCTAATTGCTCCCAAAATCCACCAGTGACACCTAGCAGTATATGGTGGCAACCCATCAGAGCTGAATGCGAACCTCTTGGTGCAGCTACCTGTGTGATTAAGTTCTTCTATCTTGAGCCCCGATCAGATTAGGGTTAAGGTGAACTCGTCAAACCCTAGTCTCTGTCATATGATGTAATCATTCGATTCGAGTCCAATGTGAAAATCTAAATAGAAACTCTTTCTATTATTTCACTCTGCCATGGCCATGGGCTTCTGGACTTGATTCTCATGATCATCATAGGGCTGCTCCTCTACCACCGAGGTAGATAGATTCCATCTTGATGCAATCCAGTTCCTACAATGAACATGCTATAGCCAACATACACCTCAGGGTTCCATATGGCTAGGAGACCGAGTAATGGTGTAGTCAAACTATAACACCCTCAAGGTGAACTGCCGATGCATCTCAGGTCAAAGAACCAGACACACTACTGCAGCATCGAGTCAGTCATTGACGAGAAGGTAGACTCCCTAATGACTACTCGAGGTGGTCACGCTCAGTGCCCTCGTTCTCTAACGAGTACCTGTACTCTCGCTCCGGTGTCTCCACACCGTAGACTCAAGACTCATCTACTAAAGAGAAGCGATCGTACACCAACCTTCCGGATCAATCACCATCCTCGTGATGATCCTATGGTCGGGAGCTTTTATGAGTTAATAATGATTATTCATGTCTTAAATTTTCAACTCTTGAAAATATGAATTATCATTACCATTAACTCAAAGGATGTATCACAGACACTAAATACACATATGTGATAGAAAATAACCCATTTTATTAATTATAGTCAAAATTATAATTTTGCCCCTAGAAGTGTATTACAAGTGTCAGCCAATTCTGGCTTCTAGGGCACATATATCTAACAATCTCCCACTTGTCCTAAAGCCAATTGGCTACAAGTCTAAGTCCCATCTTCTCAAGGTGGGCTTCGATCTTCTGCTGGCCCAACGGCTTTGTAAGTGGGTCTGCCACATTATCTGTGGAGTTGACTCTCTTGACCTCAACGTAACCTTTCTCAAGGTAATCGCGGATGAGATGATATCGCCGCTCAATGTGCTTGGACTTCTGGTGAGACCTCGGCTCCTTAGCAAGGGCTATGGCGCCATTGTTGTCGCAGTAAAGAGGAATGGCATCTGATGGCATTACTCCAATTTCTGCAGCAAACTTCTTGTACCAGAATGCTTCCTTTGCAGCCTCTGATGCAGCTATATATTCTGCTTCCATGGTGGAATCTGCTATCACAGTTTGCTTGGAACTCTTCCAGCTGACAGCTCCACCATTGCACACAAACAGACTTCCAGATGTCGACTTTCGATCATCTATATCGGACATGAAGTCCGAGTCTGTGTATCCCTGGACTTGGAGTTCTCCATTACCAAAGACCAACATCATATCCTTAGTTCTTCTCAAGTACTTAAGGATACATTTCACAGAAGTCCAGTGTTCTTCACCTGGATTTGACTGATATCTGCTTGTGACACTCACAGCATGGGCTATATCAGGTCGTGTACATAGCATGGCATACATGAGGCTCCCTATTGCAGAAGCATAAGGGATCTTGCTCATGCGTTCTATTTCCTCAGGTGTGCTAGGGGCACATCTTCTTGGAAAGATGAATACCATGTCTGAAGGGTATTAATCCCCTCTTAGAGTTTTCCATACTAAACCTCTTTAGTACTTCCTCTATGTACATCTTCTGTGAAAGTCCTAGCATCCTATTCGGTCTATCCCTATAGACCTTAATTCCTAGAATAAAGGATGCTTCACCTAGGTCTTTCATGGAGAATTCCTTGGACAACCACATCTTGACTGATGTCAACATGGGAATATCATTCCCAATAAGGAGGATGTCATCCACGTACAATACGAGGAAGACAACAGCGCTCCCACTGACCCTTTTGAAAACACATGGTTCCTCTTCGTTTTTGATGAAACCAAACTTTTTGATCACATCATTGAAAACGAGTGTTCCAGCTCCGAGATGCTTGCTTAAGTCCATATATGGACCTTTGCAGCTTGCAAACCTTGTGATCAGTATCACTGGATGTGAAACCTAGCGGCTGTTCCATATAGATATCTTCCTCAAGATATCCATTTAGGAATGCCGTTTTCACGTCCATTTGCCATATTTCATAATCGAAATAGGCTGCAACAGCAAGCAATGTGCGGATGGATTTTAGCATAGCTACTGGGGAAAAGGTATCCTGATAGTCAATGCCTTCACGTTGACTATAACCTTTTGCCACTAGTCTAGCCTTGAATGTCTCCACATTCCCATCTGCACCAATCTTTCTCTTGAAGATCCATTTACACCCAATAGGTACTATACCTTCTGGTGGATCTACCAAGGTCCAGACTTGGTTTGAGTGCATCGAGTCAATTTCTGACTTCATTGCCTCAAGCCATTTCTCGGAGTCGATATCTGATATCGCCTCGTTGTAGGTTTTGGGATCATCACCATGAGCACCATTACCTATGAGGAACATTTCCTCTACATCCTCTGAAATAATACCTAAGTATCTTTCAGGGGGACGGGAAACTCTTTCCGATCTACGAGGTGGAGGAGGTAGTGTTCTTATTGGCTCAACCTGATTTGGTTCCACTTGGTCCTTAGCTCGTTTCTGCTTGTGAGACTTTCTCATCAAGCTTAATCTGCTTTCCAATGCCACTATCTTGAATAAACTATTTTTCAAGAAATATGGCATGTCGACTCACAATCACATTGTGGTCTTCTGGAATGTAGAAATAGTATCCTAATGACTCTTTAGGATATCCTATGAATCGAGCTCTAAAGGACCTAAACTCTAACTTGTCCGCTTGTTGTCTTTTGACATGAGCCGGACAACCCCAAATTCTGAGATGACTCAGACTTGGTTTCTTACCGTGCCATATCTCATACGGTGTGGTAGGAACGGTTTTAGAGGGAACCCTATTCAGTAGATAGATTGAAGTTAATAATGAATGTCCCCAAAGAAAATCAGGGAGGTCTGTGAAGCTCATCATGGATCGAACCATATCCAATAGAGTCCGATTTCTCCGTTCTGAAACCCCGTTGAGTTGAGGTGTTCCTGGTGGAGTCCATTGAGAGACTATGCCATTTTCCTTAAGATAGTCTAGGAATTCCCGGCTAAGGTATTCACCTCCTCGATCTGATCGAAGAACCTTAATGGGTTTTCCAGTTTGTTTTTCTACTTCATGTCTGAATTCTTTGAACTTTTCAAAAGCTTCAGACTTGTGTCTCATAAGATACACATACCCATACCTAGACAGATCATCGGTAAAGGTAATGAAGTAGACAAAATTGCCTCTAGCCGGCACATCAAATGGGCCGCACACATCAGTATGTACTAGGGCAAGGAGATCTGTGGCCCTCTCCCCATGTCCAACAAAAGGGAGTTTAGTCATTTTGCCTTGAAGACAAGATTCACAAGTTGGATATGACTCGAAAGTCAATGGACTCAATAGCCCATTTTTCTCCAATTTGTTGATCCTATCTTCTGCTATATGACCTAATCTCAGGTGCCATAGATATCTGTCGTTTGGACTATCCCTAGGTCGTTTGGCATTCACGTTTTGCTCGATAGTTAGAACAGGTACATCAATATGTAGCTGATAAAGACCATTAATAAGGAAACCATTTGCAATTTTATTTCTTTCATAAAGAATGTTACAATGGTCCTTAAAGAAGGTGATCACATAACCTTCTTGTGCTAAGCATGAAACAGAAATCAAATTCCTGCTAGCTGCAGGCACATAATAACAGTCTTTCAAAACTAAGTCTAAACCAGATGGTAATCGAAGAGGGTATGTTCCCACGGCTACTGCAGCAACTCTTGCTCCATTACCGATGCGCGTAGGATCATGTCTCCATCCCTCAGCCTCCTGCTATCCTCAAGACCCTGCATAGAAGTGCACAGATGAGCACTAGAACCAGAGTCAAGCACCCAACTGGATGCAGAAGAAACCGTAAGGTTAGACTCAATAACGAGCATACCTCCAGAAGGACCTTCCTTCTTGTTCTTCAGGGTGGCCAGGTAAGTAGGGCAGTTCCGCTTCCAATGGCCGTCGCTGTTGCAATGGAAACACTTTCCTTTGCCATCGACCTTTTTCTTCTTCTTCTCTTCTTCTTTGCCTTCTTCTTCTTTGATCCTTCCACCTTTTGCTTTTTCACAGACTTCTTTTTCTTTCCATAAGACTTTCTTTTGGAAGAAGTCCGTTCCATAGCAAGAACTGAGCCTTTAGAACCTTTCATAGAAAGCTCAGCGGTAACCAGCATATTCATTAACTTCGGCCAAGGAATTTTGAAGTTTATGCATGTGGTAATTCATGATGAATTGCCCATATGCATCAGTCAAGGATTGCAGAATAATATCGTTCTGCAGGTCCAAGTCCAACTTCACACCGAGCTTCTCAAGCTCTTCCATGTCCTTGATCATTGTCAGACAGTGATCTTGGACTGACTGCCCATCACGCATCTTAGCCTTAAAAAGTCATTTCGTGACTTGATATTTGGCTGCGCGACTCTGTTCACCAAACATCTCCTGCAGGTGAGCCAACATTTGGCGAGCAGTCCCGATATCTTCATGTTGGCGCTGGAGCTCATCAGACATCGAGCCCAACATGTAATATCTGGCCTTATTATCTTCGTCTAATCCATTTTTCCAGAGACGCTCTCTGTTCAGTGGATGGACGGGCTGGTAAGGTGGGAGGGTCCTGGTCCAAAACATGGGTTAACTTCTCTGAACCCAAAATAATTTTGTAGTTCCTGAGCCAATCTTTATAATTGGGTCCAGTCAGTCTATGTGTGTCCAGGATACGTGCCAATGGGTTGGACGCAGACATTTTCCTGTAGAGAGTCAAAGATTCTAGTTAGATACTGTAATTTTGACTTGACCAATTTATTTAGGGATTTTATTTTTAAACAAATTAGCTCCCACTATTTTCTCGGATCCCTACACTCCCTCTGTAGAGATGCGAAAAATCTCCATGATTAATGATTTCTAGTGGGTGGTGCGGTCTCACCAACTGACTCATCACCTCACCTAACAGTTATTGGTGATGGGTTAGCCAATGAGTGAACAACTCTTGTTCAATGATTCTCTAATCATGGTGCACCCAAACTTGGTCTCTAATTCATGAATCTCACCGTATCCGAAATATTGATCCACTCCTTAGTTAAGTCAGACCCACCATTTGCATAGACTGGGTTCCTAATTGAGTCTCTCACACCGTATCCATCCGAAATATTGAGCCCAACTCATCCTCCAGCCCATAGCATCCAATGCCTAATAGACATGGTTGCATCTTCCCGGTGCAACTGAGCCACTGTATCCAGCCGAGAACAATCAACCCCGGGAAGGGCCCGCACATCTACAATGGTGGAAGACCTCAGACTTAATCTTTTCTTAGGAAGAATTGATTCAGGTCTCATTAAACTAGACTTGGCATAGTCATAACAATTATGACTAACCTAGTGGCATGGGTTAGCTCGGATTATTGACCATCTCAGATCAGAACTGTGTCAACAGATATGGCCAGGTAAGTGAGATCGGTGGAAGGAATATGCCATTAACTCGTACAAGAATGCATTCAGGTCGAGTAGCTTCCAATTAAAAACCAGTCGGGTCGTATGTGCCAAACTTACCTTAGACACCAAATTTAGATTGAGTCAGAACCAATTGGGTTAGCCTACAATCCAGACTCTAACCTCTGAGCCTAATTAGGTCTTGCTTGATAGTGACTCGATCTTCAGAGCTTAACCCTAGAAGGCCTCCTAAAAGCATTGGTCCCTTTCAGAGAAAATCTTGAACTCCTCCACCGCCTGGGTTTTCACCTTCGAAATCAATCTGGAGGTCCAATCTCTCAGTTCGATGACCTTAACCTAGGCTTTCTTTCTTCTCTCCTCCTCCAAGGCCAGAGCGGCCTTTAACCCTATCGAGGTGAGCTCCTCTCTTTTCATCACCTCCTGTAGGCCTTCGACCTCGACCGTCTTCTTCTTCAAAAGATGGTCGACCTCGACGGCCTTCTTCTGAAGATGATCGGCTTCAGCCTAAAGGTCCTCCTGAGTCTTCAGTGCCTCTACCCTCAAATGATGCACCATTCTAATGTGCACAATTATTTGATGGCCCGACTGCAGAAAGCCAACCATATTTAAAAAAAAAAAAAGAAAAAAAAGAAAAGAAGAAGAAAAATAGGAGAGTCGATAAGATAGTTACCTTGAGGAAAGTCCTAAGGGACTCTTGGACAAGCTGGGCATGGTCGAGGCCAGCCATCTGGTCCACCACCTCGGGCATGGCAAGCTTGTTGATTAATTCTTAGATGATCTTTGGGTTGTTGAAGAGGTCTTCTTCCAGATTGTTGTTGTCACTGCTGGACCCGCTAGGGTGCGCCTTGTGAGGTACTTTTATGATGAACTACTTCTTCCCCTTTTTGTCCCCTCCCTTATCCTTTTCGGTGGGAGGCTGTGAAGCTTGGTCTTCATCTGGGGGGCTTGAGGATGTCGGGGGCATGGATCCCTTATCAGTGACACCGACCTTGATGGTAGGAATAACCTCGGTGCCCTCGACAACCTCGGGGATGGCGACGGTAGTCAAGGCAGGTGCAGAGCTCGGAATGCCGACCTTCACCCTCTTTAAGCTTTCTCTGGGGGCTTTTTCTTTCCTTTTGTAGGGCTGAAGTTCCTTGGTGAGCATTTCCACCACCTGGATAACCATCTCTATAGCAAAGAAGAAATCACAGCCAGCAACATATGTGTACGGAACTCATCAAAATTTGCAAAGTCAAAAGGAATACCCACTGGGTTGAGGGGACTCAAACCCATGTTGAATAGGGCATGTTCTTTTAGGAGTTCGGGAAGGGGTGGAGCCTGGTAAGTCCTAAGCTTATTAATGGAATCGAGGTCATCCCTATCTAAGGTGGAAGCTTGGTGGACTCATTCTCTCAAGAAACCCCAAGGAGGAAGTCCTAACATCAAGGTAAGACAATGCATAAAAAAGAACTTCTCCTTTCAGTGATGGATAGAGGAAGGAGCGTCTTTCAATAAATCCTTCTTACCGAATTGGGATGAAAAGTACTATCAATCCTTTATAAAAGGATGATTTTTGAAGGTACAGTAGTTTTTGAAAAGCGAAATGATGGGATGGACTTCAGCCAAGCAATGGAGGGAAAGGAATCCGATTACGAACCTGAAGGAGTTCAGTGCTACAGAAGCCAAAGAGATGTTTAGGAAACGAAAAAGCTTGATTACAAAGGATGGAAGGGGAAGTCTTAATCCGGTGCGAAGAGCCTTTAGGTACAAACAAAATTAGCCAGGTGAAGGGGAGCAAGCTTGATAATTGGATCCAGGAAGTTCTAGCTCATATTCCAGGGGGATCCCATATTGAATCCTAATTAGTGAAAGGTCATTTGGGGTTAGGGTGCACGGGATCATCCTCGGTGCAAAGGTCGGGGAGGACATACTTTTATGATCGGTCTCACTTGTGGGATCAGAGTTTTGAAAGGTCGAATCGGACAAGCTCCAAGAACCAGCCGAATGAGAGGCCTCTGAAGACATTCAAATTGAAAAGTCCCCAAAATATTGAGACAATAAGGAGTAAAATCTTCTTAAAGAAATCGAATGGGGGAAGCGCAAAGGATATAAAAATAATCAAGAAAAAGTTGTGAAACAAACCGAGATCAATCGAGGAAAGCAATAGAATGATGGGCATGGCAGAAATCAGGTAGGAAAGCACTTATGGACGAAAGGAACAGAGAAGAGAGGCGAAGAACTCTCAGACAAGAAGAGGGATTTCAAAGGAAGAAGGAGAAGGGCTTGAGAAGAAGTGAGGCCTCAGGAGAAGGAGATGGATTTAAATAACCTACAGAGCTCAAGATGGCTATGATGACGGACCTTCTCCCACCGATCCTCAGGTGATGCATGTCCCACTCATTATGGCATGCGGCTGGAAGCTGGCGGGATTTTAAATACACTGTACCTGGGGTTGGGTTCTAGTAGGAGCTTTGAAAATTATTTTTTCAAATCATTTTGTATTCAAGAAGTTTCGGTGCCAACACGAAATCGAAAAAGAGCTTCGGCGATCATCTTCGTGTACTTCCATCCTTCGTATTTCGAACTCAGAAGTAGGAAGACTATTGTTAGGGATAAACCCCACTCCCATTGAAGCTCGGTCTGGTGTTCGGTCGAACAAAACTTATAATCACAGGAGAGCTTCAATCACGACTTTGATTCTTCCCAAGATAGTCTCCTCCTTCCAGACTTCTCTTTCTGCCAGGCTTCTCCGCAAGTCTCCTCCTTTCGGACTTCTTCTTCAGCCAGGCTTCTCTATAAGTCGAACTTCTTTCAAACTCCTCCATTGGATCTCCTTCCGAACTCCTCCAATCACAGGCCTACCACACTCTTTATAGTCGGATTTCATTGATCGACAAGAAGAATTCCTTTCTGTCGAACCTCCTATGGTCATCCAAAAGACCTCATTATCCATGCAAGTCTGGCTCTCAGTACAATGCAAGTCGATCTACATGCAGACGATCCTAAAGAAGCTCGAACTTCTTTGGAACCATCATGACTTGGAGCTCTTCACTAGCAGCATAACTTCATCCAAACTTTGACTATTAATCCTCAATGGACACCACTTTTGATGGGCAAGTTACGACAATGGACACCACTCTCTATAACAAACTCCATATGGTCCCAAGCAGCCCACTACCAGATGGTTATGACTATCACCATCAGTTTGTTATACACTCCGTCTATAAAAGAGACTCTCTAGATACATTTTCTCTAAGTTCTCTTCTCCTTCTCGACCTCTACTATTTTCTTTCCTGAGCACTTCATTTCTATTAATCAGAAGAGCTGACTTGATCGTCGGAGTATCCTGTCGAAGCTACCACCCCCAACTTCAGATAGGACTTTATTTTGCAGGTCCCCGACGGTGACCTTGTCTTCCCCGCTCTAGCTCTACTCTGGCGTCAACCAGATTCTGCACCAACAGTAATCCCCTCAAATATTTTGTAATCATCAAAATCAATTCTTGGAGCAATACCTTTTAAGTTCAATTAGTTGCATGCATCTAATTTAGCTGCATAGAATCCCTTGTCTGAAAGTGATTATGCATATTCATCTTTAAATCAACT
The DNA here is from genome assembly GCA_006176705.1 of Cocos nucifera. Lineage (NCBI taxonomy): Eukaryota > Viridiplantae > Streptophyta > Magnoliopsida > Arecales > Arecaceae > Cocos > Cocos nucifera. The sequence continues at coordinate 15,637 of QRFJ01004783.1, read as the reverse complement.
TAAGGGCAACATCCATTAATCAAAATAAGATGAAAATTTGATCATCCTTTCTTAGCCCAAAAAGAACCAACCAGCATCCTATATTGACCTAAGCCTTTAATTTAAAATCAATTAAACATCGGCTCTAGAAACTCTAGCTCATTAGGATAAGAAACCCTAAGAGTTGGATCGGATTAGGGTTAGTCAATTTGACTGGTATCTAAGACAAGTGATTTAGAAAATACATTCTGAAGAAAGGTGGTTACTTAGTTGATTCCGTTAGCTTACTTAGCCAAGATAATTGGTATCTAAAAAAAGCAATAGGAGGACTCCCACCGATCTTATATTTACCTGACCAATTGAGTGGCTGATTCCTTACTTGGAGAGCTTGAAGGTAACCTTAGCAGTTAAGAGCCGTCTAGATCTAAGATAATTCTTAGAATTAATTGCCTAACTTGATTGCTAATTAAAACATCAAACCTAATCAAAACTAATTCTTCTCTCTCTTCTTAGCTCTAGGACTCCTTAGGATTTCTTCTTTAGAACTTTTTTCTCTCTTTCTTCTCTTCTTCTCCTCTTCTCTTCTAAATAAAATAAAATAAAATAAAATAAATAATAATTAAATAATAATTAAATTAAAAATAAAAAATAAAAAAAATTAATAAAATAAAAATATAATTAAAAATCTTAAAAAAATTTTGAACCATACGTTAGGGTTGCACTAGTACATGCATGTAGGAGATCATTTTTTTTGATCTAGTTGAACCCAATCCTAAAATTGAATGGCTGATCCATATTAAACCTAATAGTTAAATGGCTGAAAATCTTGGAGAATCACCTAGGCAGATGAAGGAATATTTTATTCCTTTCATCTATAATCCATCAACTTGTATCCACTTACCTAATATCCCTGCAAGCCATTATGAGATCAAGTCGACCATAATTCAGATGTTTCCATCTTTCTATGGGAACACCAATAAAAATCCTTATAAGCATCTGGATGAATTCTTAGAAATCTGCTCTACAGTGAAAATTCAAAATTTAATTGATGATGCTGTTAGACTAATTTTATTCTCTTTTTCATTAAAAGATAAAATCAAGTACTAGCTTGGTACAATAGGAAGACTAATCCAAACTTGAGATGAATTACAACATGAGTTTCTTAAGAAATTTTATTCCATAGGTCGAACCATCACCATGAGGCAAGCTATCACTAGATTTGCTTCGCTTCCAGGAGAACAAATTCATGAGTCATGGGAGAGACTTAAGAAACTTCTTAGAAAATGCCTATACCATGATCTATCTAAGTGGCAAATCATTCAAGCATTTTATGAGAGTTTAGGAGATCAATATAGATAGTTAGTAGATGCATCTTGTGGAATTGCATTTATGAGTAAAAGTGAGGATGAAGTCTATGCTTTCTTTGAAAGTCTGAGTAAAAACTCAAACAACCATACTTCGTTATCTTTCTACCAAAAGCGGGCAAGGATCCATGAGAATTCAAACATCCAGAATCAAGTTCTAAGATTGATATAAATCAAATAAATAAAGTCAACCTTCTTGCCCAGAAATTAGATCAATTTCTGATTCCAGGCCAATAATCTCCTGCCCAATACACATCACTCTATAATTATTAGAAAATTTGTTCAATCTATGCTAGCCTAGCCTATCATATGAGTGAATGTCCTATGGCTTCACACTTTTCACTTTTTATCCAAGAATAAGTTCAAGCTGTATAAGGCTATTCCAAATCGATTAATGATCCTTTTTTAAATTCATATAACCCAGGTTGGCAGAACCATCCTAATTTTTCTTGGAGACCTCAACAGACTCAGGCTCAGATCCATCTCCTCAATTATAATAGCGGTCAGTCTAGTCAGTCCACCCAGCTACCATATTATAATCAGCCCTCATACCCATCTCCTCAACAGACTAATCTAGTCGATGATAGACTTAATCAATTACAATAATTGATTCTGACTCAACAACAATTCATTGCTAGGCTAGAAGCATAAATAGAACAATTAGCTAAGTCTATCTGAGGAGAGAACTAAATCAATTATCGAGCCAACTGCTAGCAAATTCTATAAATAATCCATTTAATATCCACCAACCATCTGAATTTAGTCATCAATCTAATGATCCACCTAAGAATTCTCAATTTAAGAATGCCAAAGTAATTTCTGAGTTTAGAAGTGGTAGAATTTTTAAGGATTCATATCAAGATCAGGTGAGAGAGGCTCGTACTAATGCTAGCCAAAATAAAAATATAGAAGAAGAGGTTAGTATTGAAACTAATCATATAGAAGAATCTGAGCTAGGAACTGGTACTAATGCTGGTTCCTATTTAAGTGAGATAGACAAAAGAAAAGAAGAAAATAGATGATTTACTTGAGATCTATAAACCTAATGTCCGGTTTCTTTCAGTATTAGAAGTTGGTTCTTGAAAGGAATATGCCCTCAAGCCAATTTATTTTTTGGGATGTTCTTTATCTTTCAGACTCATGTAATGACATTTTTAATAAATAAAGATATTTATTTCATCATATGCAGTGTCTAATTATTTAAGATTATGATGAACCCTATAAATTAGGGCTATGATTTTAGGATTATGTTGAGATCATACTAGTGAGACCTAAAATCTTAAAATCCTAATTTAAATATTCCTAGTCGATAGGACATTGAGTTAGGGATCAATGTTTTCTGGTAAGACTAGCACATTCTTTGTATGCTCGATTGAGAGGATGATTGATCTCACAATAACTTGTGTATGATACTAATACAAGAATGTGGGTGCTCATTAGAGAATGAGTTCACTGAATTGATCCAAATTGAGAATATCTAATGGAGTCTTATCTACATGTCAATAGATGGTTCTCATAGTGGAATTTGTGCATGTAATCCTTTGACCTGAAACTACCATAGAATCTTATATATATAAATCCATATTTTGGTTCATACTCATTCATGACTCAGTTATGTACGGGATGATCTGGATATGGTAGATTATATATATGAAGATTGTGAGTAGGTTAACAAGGAATCGATCTCTCCTGGTAAGAGGAAATAGCATCCTACCTGCTTCAAACAAATAATGATTCAGGAAGACTTTGATCAAAGCATGATGAAAATTAGAAATGATTTTCAATGAAATGAATCAGATTGAAAGAGAAATATATTATTTTGATATTTCCCAGAGTCATATTCAGGATGCAGGAAGATCGAAGGATCTAGTTGCATGGTAATTTTCACTGAAGGATATTTTTGGTATTTCCATCAAAATTTCATAACTTTCGGTAGTCATGATACGTTGCTAGACGTCAATCATGTCTTGTGGGTTTGATCAAATTAAAATTTTAATTTGATCATTAAATTAGAAAGTATTCTAAATTAAGTCATAATTGGGTTGGCTAGTTTTGACCTAAATCGGTTTGGTTGAGTTCTAACCAGATTAGGTCAAATCACACCCTGACTCACTGCTGGTTAGATGTGGAACCCAATGGGTCACACACAAAGAGAATTGATTAAGGGTCTAATTAGATTAGACCATGTTTGCAAGATGAATATGCTAGCACATATAGCAAACCCTAGCATCTGGATTCGAATTGGATTCGAATCGGCTTCCGATTTGGGCTAATTAAGATCCGATTTGAGCCAAATAAGATTTGGTCTTGAGTTGGATTAACCTAGATTGATTGGGCTTCAGATTGGATGCCACATACCTGCATCCCACATGCTAGAGAGTCTCTCTCTTGCGTGTGGAAAGTCTTTCATGCGCAAAGGACTCTTTGGCGCATGGAATAAGATGGCGCCTACCTTCTTTGACTTTTTCCATATGTTATGTCACGTAAATATTTTTTAATTGGTATGGACATCTGATATGGGGCATAGAAGAGTCCTTCTATAGATGAAATACTTCTTTTTCCTTTTAAATTTTTGCCCAGGATGTTTTGTCGCCTAAGCCCCCTTGCCGCCCAAGACTCCATGCCGTCCACTCCTCCTTGACGTCTCTTAGACTAAGTCAAAGTCTCTTGGGACTTTGACTATTCAATGTTTATCTCCACGCCTTCTTGCTGAATGGGCATCCCTTTTTAGAGCCATTGGATGGCTTTGTTTCATGATCTAATGGATGAAAAGGGTGGCGCCAAAGATGAAGCATTGCGACTCTTCATAAAAACTTACGTAGAATTAATCCAAGAGTCCTTCTGCTTTAAGGCACCTCTTGGACTAAGTCTATATCTCATTTTTACTGATGAGGCATGAGATTGGCTGATGGGGCATGAGAATTTGATGAGGAAAGGGCATGAGTTTTTTAGATGGCACCCCTACGTACATTATAAATAGGGGTGCACACCAAGAGTCCGGGGTTGTGAACATTATCTTTTCTTTCTTACAAGAGTTTCTTTTTGTCCAATTTTCTTTCTTTCCTTTCTCTTGTCTAGACCTTATCATTATAAGGACAAGAAGTCATCTTAAGACTAAGAGATTAGGAAGAAAAATTAAGAAGACAAAAGAAAAAGAAAGATAGATAAGGAAAGGCAAGGAAGGTGACATAAAGGCTTAAGAAGGTCTTGCCCATTTAATTAAAGTTCTTATTATAAGAATTTTAATTATATAAATCAGAGGTGCTGGTGTCTTGGTCAAGTCTCTGTGTGGATCAACGTTGGAGGGTGAACACGTGGGCACCTGGTGGAAATCCCTGACGGACTGCTACCGACGATCAGGGTCAATTTAGGGTTTAGCGATAAGAGGTATGTTCTAATACTTTCTTTTATATTACAAATGCATGTTATATGATTTAATTGCTAATAAGGTGGTCCTTGGGTTTGGGTTTGGTTTATTTGATTTCATGTTTTTGCTTTGAAATCCATGCTTCCGCCCTGTACACCAAATCCAACAGTGGTATCAGAGCAAGCCTTATTAGGTTAAATCATATAATGCTTTGCTTATAGTATAATGGCATAAATAAAAAATATGATATAATATTTTTAGCATATTTTTATTTATATGATGAGATCATATTCTTTTACTTATTGTAATGAGATTATGTTGTATATATTATTCTGTAAAGATTGCCCTGATATAGTGGAAAGTTTTCACTATATAATGATGGTTGTCCTAGAATAATTATACATGTTAATTGACATATATATTTTAATGCTATTATGCATTTAGTTTATTTTAAATCAATATGTGCATTGAGACCTTTTAAACCCCTCTATAAAAAAAAATTATATTAAGTTGTAGTGTAATTAATCTTTAGCTAAATCAATCAGGATGTCTAATTGGTCAATCAATGTCTAGGAAAAATGGTTCTTGATTGGTAAAGAGAACATAGTTTTTTAATTAATTTCATTGTCTGACCTGGCCAATTTATTGGTGTTCTTAATGAAAAAGCAATGGGGGACTCCATTATCCTCTCCATATTACCTTGGTCGATTTTTCGATATAATTAATTCCCAGATGAAATGCGTGTAGATATTATATTCATAGCATTATAAGGCCTTCCTTCATACTAGTTTCTTGATTATGTCCAAACCCATATTAGTTTCTATTTGTAACCACAAGATCTATCATGGGAATAAGATGGTAAATATTAATCTAAGGTGCATTGTAGATTGTCTTACAGCATTTTTGAAAATATACTACTGTTGGTTTTGAACCTACAAAAAGTACGTTATATTTTCAATTTTTGGATGGTATAGGGAAATAAGGGTTCATCTTAATCTAAACATTAAAGTTGTATGTACTAAACCATAAGAGCTATTAGTGTTTAGAGGCAAAAGATTTAGAGATTGTCAATAAAATGCAATTGAAAAAGAGTTCCTACCTTGAACTTATAGACAAGTTTGTTGTGCAACACAATGCTTTTGTATAGGAATTAGGGATCATTAATTCTCACTAAGAAAATCAATAATAGTGATTATAGAATTTTTATGGAGAACAATTATTAAAATTGAAAGTCCTTAATTTAATTATGTTTGTCATCAGAATTGTTTGCTTATAGTATTATTACTTTTTATATATGATTTAAATTGCTCTGTCACTTCATACGTGTCAAGTTTTTGGGAATTCAAATAAATTTGACTGATCAAATTTATTGTGAACTGGTTGAGAAAATCTTAAAATAGTACTCAGTCAAAAACTTCTCCTATATTTCTTGATACACCCCTTATTCTAAGCCATTAAAAAATGAATGCCGATAGATGAAGAATATCTCCACTATACGATGTACGGCAAAATGATTCCTTATTGTTCAAATGCATCATACTTCCTCTATGAATAGATGAATTACAGAGCAGCAGTGATAGTATGGCACTGCATCCATATTGCTCAATCTAAAAGTAGTCTTAATGGAGGCATATAGGTACTGACAGATATGAGTTATATCCTACGCAATTTATTTCATGTAAATAATATAAAAGGAACATAGCATACAAAATCATGTTTATGTAATTGTCACCTAATCCACTCAATTAAAGTCCAATTAGGTTTAAGATGGTAGAGTAAATATAGGATTTGAGTCCTGCAACACTCTAGAATCAATTTTCCTCCAGTTTAAGGTGAACTATCATAACGAACAAACTGAATATCTTCATTTATCAAGATATGCTCAAGATAGTAAAGAGCTCATATCAAGAAAGATAGAAGGCCCTCTTCTCTGTGGGGAAGGGATCTCAAGAAAAGAGGCAGGCAAAAAGGGTTCAAAGAGAATGGTTGAATCTAAAAATGGTATAAATAATAAGAAAAAGGGAAAGAAGCTCTAGACAACGCCCTATTTTCACTGTGGCAAAGCAGCACCATGAGAAGAGGATGTAAGGCTTACCTTCAACCGGTGAAAGTCTGTCAAATAAGCAGCCAAAAGGGTGTGTATGAGAACATACTATATATCGATTAAATTCTTCTATTTAAATCTTGGATATAGGATACGCAGCTGTGGTTTCATTACTGCAAATCTTTGGCAAGTGACTGCTGAAAATATAAGAGTTTGAATAAAGAAATGACCTCAAGCCTATGGCGCTGGATAAGTCTATCCAGGGCAGATAGCTGTAGGAATAAATATATGAAGTTACCTTATGGGGAAGATTCTTAGGCTTACAAATATTTATTTGATAATCTGTTCTATAGATCGATTTAGATACTATTATATATTATCTTCATTTATAACGTTGGATATAATCCAACTTGTTTATTTTAAAACAAGGTTATCTAATGTCCTTAATGTAACGAGCGAAGCTTGGCTCGGCATCAACATAGAGTGGTATTCTGATAATAAATATGAAAACATTATTATATTCATATAGTAATAATATTTGATGCGTGTCTATATGGTCAGTCATCTGTAGCTTACACACTTCATATGATCTAGGATGAATCTTATATGTTTTTCATATTGAATAAGCATGGAGATAATTAGATAAATATGGTAAGGAGATGACTATAATAATCTTTAGCTTCTAGAGGCATTGTTCGTAAGTACTATGTGTCATATATATAAAGATTGAATTGTCTGTAGGATCTCTACACAAATTTATAATAGAAATCGTATACACTGCATAAGATTCGTTTGATCCTTTCATGATATATGTATATCATATGGGTAATCAATTTGTACATCATGCATCATAGGTAACAATATTGCTTGACCATTATATGGTGATTCCATGTACTCTTGGACATATCACGCACGAGATGGACACAATTGTAGTTATTAGAACTGTGTACTATAGAGTGTACTAATGTAGTTCCTATGACTATACTTCATAACCAGGAAGGATACTTCTTACTTATTATATTATACAATTCTACACTGTAGCTGAAGTCGCCTTATGCAAGATTTGCACTCAGAGTTATGGAATAATCGTATCAGCTGGTAATCTATATTCATGAAAGAACTTAATCAAAAGATAGGACCATTTGATATATATATTATATAGGATTTACAAAGTAATGTGTCGAAAGATGACTCAACTAGATAGATGTATATAAATAGTCTATACATAGATTGTCGCGATACGGTGGATGTGCACGAACATAGATTCTCACGGTCTCTGACGATGGAGTTAATGTCCTTGATCTCATCCTAACATTTAAAAGGGAGTTCTCTTCTGCCTCTCACTATAGAAGTGAGAAACACTAGGTCGCTTCCGTACTCATACACGCTAGCACGCTTTAACTGGTCACCTTGTCTTATACAGATAATAAAATACATTATTCTATTCAGATATGAGTTTAGCTGTTGTGTACTGATGATGGTGCTCTAAACTGACTTTGATCTATTCTCTTTCTTTCTATAGGTCATAACTCCTGGAGACTTGCAATTTACATCTTTGAATCCATGTGGCTACTTCTCTAAATCCTCGTATCTGATAGAAACCATAATCCGAACTTCCACAATAGTGAAAGATGGAGACGCTAAGTAGTCAATTCCTCATGATTCGATAAATGAGTCATTTCTAGAAGATCATGGAGGGTTGGTCCGGCTTTATGAGCATACTTCATAAGATAGAAAATTTTCGGATATGTAAACTTGAATATGTCTAGTATGATAGGTTATAGTACCTCTGTCATAATCTTGAGTAGGATATGCAATTCTTAGAAGTGATTGCAGGAGTCTACGAGATATGGTCCACTTGAATGTAGATAATTCTCTCATTTATCCTCATGACAACACGCGTTTAATTGCATCTATAACATTTTGAAGTGCATAATTGGTAATGTGGTGTTATGTAGAGTGTACCATGCAAAAGCATCGATATGGTCTGTATTTGTCATGGAAAAGTAGAGTTAGTCCTATATCAATGGCGCATGTGGTACAATAGAATTATGCTTAGATATCTCGATATATATACCTACATGTAATGTACTCGCAACTATAGTTAAGAGACATGCGTTCATAGATGATAAGGAAGTCAGACGACATAGATAATGGATCTGACTCGCTATCAGATCACTATCATAGAAGGACTACCGAGATATACTATCATTGTAACTTCTATCCGTAAGATTACAAATAGATAGTTTAACGCAATAAATCAGACGCTCTTGTATAGGTATGGGTTCATTTGTTGAGAACAATGAGAGCCCCAAGAGTCTACGAATTGGTAGCTGACGTTTAAGCCTTCATCAATGCTATAGGGGAGACAGTTTCAATTAGTAAGGCGCACTACATTTTACCGAATGGCTGGCTGCCTGAGAGTGCTCAATCTCATCGATATAACTCAAGACTTGGCATTCATTTCACCTCTTATCATGGAGTCTGAGAGCATAGGGGTGTCAATTGAGATGGATGCACAGAGAGAGGTTATATTTATAGATCTTAGATCTTGAAGTTAAGCTAAATGAATATTTTTTATTAAGAAATATAAGATTAGAGCTGTCAATGCCGACGCTCAAGTCAGATAATCTCTATTAAGAGATCAGAGATTGTGGCTAAAGGTGTTTTTATTTAGGGTCGAAATTACAAAAATTTTAGAAGGGTAAGTGAAATGTTGTAAGAGATATAGGCACCATGATAATAACATCTTATATACATCACAAGTAATTGTACACATGACTTCAATATACATATATGCGGAAATCTATATTTTGCTCATATGCGCAGATCGATCAAACAACTGAATTAAATGTAAAGTTAGTGACTAATTGTAAGATGTAAAATAGATGTCTCCCACGTACTCAATATCTCATTATATTGCCTCTAATATTTGATTTTGAGAAGAAAGTCTTCAGTGTAAGTCTATGAGACATGAAGAGGATTCCTGTATTGTCATACCGATGGTAGAAGATAAGAAATTAGGGTTGATGTGCGCGCATTATCGCATCCAAGACGATACCATTCCTTGTTATATGAAGTTAAAGCGAGCATCACAGAGGGAGATATTGAAGAACACTTACTATTCTGAATGTATATAGGTCACAAAGAGTTTTGGTTGCTATCATCATCAGATAGATCTTGTTGTGCACATCCATAATGTGTGTACTAAGATAAATAGCACTTATGTGGATGATGTAAGCTATAGTCCATATACTTAGTATCTGTATTATAAGTATGTTGTTTTAACGTTCCTTAACGTATATGGGATAGCCATCTTACAATTCTTCTATTGATTACAATCATCGATACAATTAATTATTGGTATACAATATAAAGATTCTACTTCGATGGGGATGTAATCATATGCAAGAGAATAGACATCTATTACAAATATGGCTCAGGTAAATATAAGATCGCTCATAGAGATCAGTCAATGCAATTAAGAGGAGCTCTGCTAGGAGACTTGATCATAGTCTTAGCATTCTAGGTCATATGTATCAGTAATCTTAAGATGAAGTTTCATAGTACTCGAGTAGTGGGACTAAAATAGGTTGGTGATTTTGGACCACTATAGAGTCAAGGCATACACATTCATTTGTCATAGAAGAGGATAGTGCCTCTCCTAAGAAATCGCTGATAGAGTATGAGATATATAAGAAGCATAGAAAAGTGGCTCTATATTCTGGCGTATATATGACATATTCAATGCACAGTTGAACCAGGTCAATATAATGGGATTGAGAACCATGGTTGATGTGCCTACACGATATGAGCATTCCTGTTGCTTGCAGATCATCGCTTTAAGGTCAAACATTGCAAGTAGAATGGATGATCAGCGTGATCAGGAGAGGATCGTTGGAAGACATGTTAGAATAATTATCTTAACGTATTTGACGCAAGGACTAAAGATTTTTTTCTAGTATAAGTGGATGTTCTGATCTTAAAATCTACGCAAGCATATGACATTCTTAGTACTCTCTAGTTGTCATATCAGAGACCTACTGAACTGAGATCTAGCAAATCCAATTTATCAGGTTTATTTGTCTTTAACTCTCACTGAATTGGTGAGCTTCAGTGAGATTGAGTATAGCTACATAACTTTAAGCTAAAGTCTCATTCCTGTTGCTGAGCACTCTAATTCCCTTTGAGCAAGAATTCATAGCTGATAAGTGGACAGCCGCAAAGGAAGTTGGTTCTGGATAGAACAGTTCATCAACTTAATTAGGTGTTTTATTCCTCAAAATTGGTTAAATCCCAATCTACTTACTGATAGATATAATGTAGGCGAACTGGAGCTGTACGCTTCAAGCTGTAAGATATTCCAATGGTCTCTCATAAACTTCTGCAAATACTTCTCTGGTATGCTTCTTCTCCTTTCGACAATAATTTAGATTAGATTATAGATTGTTACAGATGCTTGTAGTACTGCATATAACCAAATCCGTGTAGGTGGATAGCATAAGAATGAAAATCTGAGCAGAATTCAATCATATACGACTAAAAGGGAGACATTTATATCTCATAAAAAGCAAATTCATATGTTTTCTGATTCGACACCTTGATTTTTGTTAATTTTGGGTATTATGTCCATTAATAAGTATCAATGTCAATTGCATAATTAGTGCAATAGATGGTGAAGATTGGAGAATGGGATTATTGCCTCTCAAGAAGCCAACTTTTTAATTTAACCTTTGTCGTGTGGATTGTCTATTCTCCTTCCAGAAATGTCATGGTTCGAGTGTACCAATGATATTTTTAAGTAGGGATGGAAGTTATAGATTTTCAAGTAATAGACTATATTTATGTACATTATACATTAAAATGCACCAGATACCTCTCCAATACCTCTGACCACTTTGATATTTTAGAGCATTATAGAAATTATCAGTATAAATGTATGATGTAATGTTAACACTCATATAGATGTTAGATTAGGACTTATATCGCCTACTTTTTATACGGGTAGTAATTAGACGTAGATTAAAGTTAGCACTTCACGCTTGAGCCGTGATTCATAATCGCTGTAAGACACTCCGTCCCATAAAGATTTCTCACTCAAAGGATGGCTCGTTACTTGTTGTTTACCCTTCCACAAGTTGTCGATGTGTGCATCCTACGAAGGCTTGAAGTCTATGCCAAGACACCATCAGCTTCGAAAATATGTTTCATTATAATAATTAATCCTTATTGAATAGGCAAATTTATTAGATTAAATGCACAGGTACTTCCTTATGCATACTTTTATATTTCACTTTGCTTTTGCTCATTGTCCCTCTAGATTCTTTGAAGATAGGATCGATTTGATCTCTCACAATAATCTTCGTGTATGATTTTTACTTCTTAATTGTGGTTTTCTTAATTAGTATTCTTTATGTCGCGGTAGAATGCTCCTCATATAGTAGCATGGATATAGGGAAGTTAATCCATCTTCTTGAGGGTATTTGTATTTACCTAAAATATGGGAGATATAAGGTCTAATTGGTATGCGTCATGTATCCATGACATGTCAAAGGAATAGAGGTGGTTCTCATAGATAGGAGAAAAATGATTAATGAATGTCATTGGAGTTTAAAATAAAGGAACTTCCTGTTCTTGATCTACTGGGAAAGAAAATGAATCCTACCCTATTGATGTAGATCAATCTATAATCACCTCATCTAGGGTACATATGTTGCTGGGATATTTTGGGCTTCGAACACTCATCTTAACATTTTATATAATTGTAGCACTTCAAGGGGTGGGGCAATTACTTAAGTAACGAACGGTCAATTGTATGTGGGTCAGTATGGCTCTGGTGTATAGTCTCCTCATCAAAAATTCTTTGAAAGGTTTTCCTGTGCAGATAGTCGATGTAATACAACGAAATAAACGATTCTCTCCTGCGTGGACCCGAGGAAATAGTCATCCTATCACTGATACTAAATGAGGATTTTAGTCAAATACACATTCAAGGGATTGCCATTATTGGAGAAGGGAGGCACTTTAGTTTATCAAGCATGAATGAAAGATTAAACAAGTGATGTCTAATGTTTTCATATACTTAATTTCAGACATTGCTAATGTCATCATATTAGATTGATATTAGAGATAGATGAATAGTTGCACTGACTATTGTGATTCTCGATATATTTCTTCATGAGGAGACAGTTCATTACTTCAGAGCATGCACGGCACGATTCTGAGGTATCTAGTTGAATGGTCACATATTCCTATACATCTTGAATAGGCATATTTATTTGATGGTAAAACTCTTATTAGCCATTAACCTAACATAAAGTTCTTTACAACTTCTTCAAAGAAGTTAGGTCATCAATATTCGCTTGGAACTAGAGCAAGATTCAAGGGAGCATGTCTTTCGGGTGGTGGAAGTTTTAGAAATCTTTAAGGTCATAATAAAGATTCATAAATACTCTGAAGTGCTATGTAAGAATCTAGTATAGTGGTTCTTCTCATAATATAGATCAGTTTTCAGGGTGTGCTAGGATTTTTGACGTAAAATCGTAGTTTGGTTGGAGTATCGTATTACAATGATTGGGGCGGTCACAAAATGCGAGACGCATTATGGGGCGGACAAAACATCCTGGGCAAAAATTTTAAAGGAAAAGATGGAAGTATACTCTTACTCACCTGACTTCTGTGTATAGATGATGGAAAGTCCAATGGGATACCTCTCATATAGATGAATTGATTTAAGGGTCTAATTCAGCGCATTATAGATCCATAGTATATTGGTCATCCAGTAACCCTGATAATTTTGATAAGCACAATAGATTTACACTTAACAGGCCCTAGCATCTGGCAGATTATTTCGATAATTTGGAAATATCGACAAATCGGCATTTCTGATTTAGGGGCGGCCTTAATTAAGATCCGATTTGAGCTAAATAAGATTTGGTCTTGAGTTGGATTACACCTAGATTGGATTGGGCTTTAGATTGAGCACCACATACGGCTGCATCCCACTGCTGAGAGTCTCTCTCTTACGTTTGTGGGAAAGTCTTCATGATGCAAAGGACTTTTGGCACATGGAATAAGATTGCGCCTACCTTCTTTGATTTTTTTCATTTTGTATTATGTTTCACATAATATTTTTTATTGGCATGGACCATTTGATATGGGGTGCAGAAGAGTGCCTTCTGTAGAGAAATACTTCTTTTTTGCTTTTAAATTTTTCGCCCAGGATGTTTTGTTGCGCCCAAGCCCCCTTGCTTGCCAAGACTCCATGTCCGCTTATCCTCCTTGATGTCCTTGGACAAGTCAAAAATCTCTTGGAATTGTTTTGTCTTTGACTATTTCAATGTGTTTATCTCCACACCGTTCTTGGCTGAATGGGCGTCCCTTTTTAGAGCCATTAGATGGCTTAGGTTTCATGATCTAATGGATGAAAAGGATGTGTGCCAATGATGAAGCATTGCCGACTCTTCGTAAAAACTTACGTTAGAATTTAATCCAAGAGTCCTTTCTTGCTTTAAGGCACCTCTGACTAAATCATATATCTCAATTTTTACTGATGAAGGCGATGAGATTGTTGCTAATGGGGTGTGAGAATTTGATGGAGGAAAGTGTGAGTTTTTTTAAGATGGTACCCTACGTACATTTATAAATAGGTAGTGCCACCAAGAGTCCGAGGTGTGTGAACATTATTTTTTCTTTCTTACAAAAGTTTCTTTTTGTGTCGCAATTTTTCTTTGCTTCCTTTCTTTGGTCTAAGACCTTATCGATTATAGAGGATAGGAGTCAATCTTAGACTAAGAATTTAGGAAGAAAAATTAAGAAGACAAAAGAAAAAAAGATAGATAAGGATAAGGCAAGAAGGTGACATAAAGGCTTTAAGAAAGGTCTTGCCCATTTAATTAAATTCTTATTATAAGAAATTTTAATTATATAAAATCAGAGCTGCTAGTATCTTGATCAAGTCTCTGTATGGATCACGTTGGAGGATGAACCCACATGGGCACGCTGGTGAAAACCCTGACGGAGCTGTACGACGATCAGAGTCAAATTTAGGTTTAGGATAAGAGGTATGTTCGTAAATACTTTCTTTTATATTTGCATTAATGGTGCATGTTATATGATTTAATTGGCTTAATAAGGTGGTCCTTGGATTTGGATTTGGATTTATTTGATTTCTGTTTTTACTTTGAAATCCAGCTTCCATCCTGTATGTCAAACCACAACAGTTCTTTCCATAAAGATCAAGAACACGCGAACAAAAGAGCCAATGGAGTTATGTTAAATAAGATCTATTATTTACATCCAGAAATTAAAGCCACCTTTAGATATATCTAAATATGAATTTTAAAATAAAACAAGATCATATTAATTTACATCTATTGGCATCAAACTTTTAACACTTAACTTAAAAGCTTAATTCATGAGCAATTTTTGAAAGCAAATGAGAGAATTCTCTAATAAACAAGGGTATGAAATGGGTTCGCATCCTATCTTCCAAAATAAGGGAAAAATTTATCAAATAAAGGGATCATAGGTTGTCTTCCCTAAGATTGGCAATCCAAAATCTTTAGAATTTATCATCCAATATTGGATATGGATAGTAAGCTATATCGTATTTGACTGAAGATGGTAAACTTAGTGCTTGTTGCAAGGCAACTTAATATTTAGTTTTTCTTGCATCTAATTTATTTTTTTAGTTTAATTTTTTTTAAGATATATTGAATTAAGTTGGAGAAAGAGCCAAATTTTTTAAAGGCTCCATGCTTGGAACATAATACATTGAGTCAGGTGTTTTTTTTTCTATTCTTATTAATCTTTAATTTTTTCTCCATTGAAAATAATGTCGATTAAGTTGGAAGAAGATAATAAAATTTTTGAAAATTTTTA
>QRFJ01004782.1:93114-126499 GCA_006176705.1 Cocos nucifera | reverse complement strand
GCTTAGGGTGGCCAGGTAAGTAGGGCTGTTCGCTTCCAATGGCCATCGCTGTTGCAATGGAAACACTTTCCTTTGCCAACGACCTCTTCTTCGGTTCTGCCTTCTTCTTCTTTGATCCTTCTACCTTTTGCTTTTTCACAGACTTCCTTTTCTTTCCATAAGACTTTCTTTTGGAAGAAGTCCGTTCCATAGCAAGAACTGAGCCTTTAAACCTTTCATAGAAAGCTCAGCGGTAACCAGCATATTCATCAACTCGCGCAAGAATTCTGAAGTTTATGCATGTGGTAATTCATGATGAATTGCCATATGCATCAGTCAAGGATTGCAGAATAATATCATTCTGCAAGTCCAGTCCAACTTCACACCGAGCTTCTCAAGCTCTTCCATGTCCTTGATCATTGTCAGACAGTGATCTTAGACTGACTGCCCATCACGTATCTTAGCCTTAAAAAGTCATTTTGTGACTTGATATTTGGCTCGCGACTCTGTTCACCAACATCTCCTTGCAGGTGACAACATTTGGTGAGCAGTCCCGATTCTCATGTTTGGCGCTGGAGCTCATCAGACATGAGCCCAAAATGTAGTATCTGGCCTTATTGTCTTCGTCAATCCATTTTCCAGAGATGCTCTCTGTTCAGTGGATGGACGAGCTGGTAAGGTGGAGGGTCCTGGTCCAAAACATGTGTTAACTTCTCGGAACCCAAAACAATTTTGTAATTCTGAGCCAATCTTTATATAATTGGGTCCAGTCAGTCTATGTGTGTCCAGTTATACGTGCCAGTGGGTTGGGACGCAGACATTTTCCTGTAGAGAGTCAAAGATTCTAGTTAGATACTGTAATTTTGACTTGACCAATTTGTTTTAGGGATTTATTTTTAAACAAATTAGCTCCCACTATTTTTCTGCGATCCCTAGACTCCCTCTGTAGGATGCGAAAATCTCCACGATAATGATTTCTAGTGGGTGGTGCGGTCTCCAACTGACTCATCACCTCACCTAACAGTTATTGGTGATGGGTAGCCAATGAGTGACAAACTCTTGTTCAATGATTCTCTAATCATGGTGCACCCAAACTGGTCTCTAATTCATGAATCTCACTGTATCCGATAATATTGATCCACTCCTTAGTTTAAGTCAGACCCACCATTTGCATTAGACTGGGTTCCTAATTGGGTCTCTCACCTATCCGGAATATTGAGCCCAACTCATCCTCCACCCATAGCATCCAATGCCTAAATAGACATGGTTTCGTCTTCCCGATGCAACTGAGCCACTGTATCCAGCCGAGAACAATCAACCCCGGGAAGGGCCCGCACGTCTACAATGGTGGAAGACCTCAGACTTAATCTTTTCTTTAGGGAGAATTTGATTCAGGTCTCATTAAACTAGACTTGGCTTAAGTCATAACAATTATGACTAACCTAGTGGCATGGGTCAGCTCGGATTATTGACCACCTCAAATTAGAACTGTATCAACAGATATGGCCAGGTAAGTGAGACCGGTGGAAGGAATATGCCATTAACTCGTACAAGAACGCATTCAGGTCGAGTAGCTTCCAATTAAAAACCAGTCGGTCGTCTATGCCAAACTTACCTTAGACACCAAATTGTTGAGTCAGAACCAATTGGGTTAGCCTACAATCCAGACTCTAACCTCTGAGCCTAATTAGGTCTTGCTTGATCGTGACTCGATCTTGACCCAGACTTAATCCTATTAGGCTGGTCAATATTAAGCAATTGTTGATTCCATCTAACAACTCTTGATTCGGTTTGATCAACCTCTTAGACCTAATTGAGCTACCCAAGCCCGAACCCAGTATTATGAATATGTCTTAGATCTGAAATTCTCAATTTTAGACCTAATTAATATTCCATAAACTTAATTTTTAATTAAGTAGGGTTCATAAACAAAATATGCACAATAAATCCTAGGGTTTCAGGATCTAGGGTTTTGCAGAAAGTAAGTTTTTGGGTTTCTGATTAAGGACGAACGCGCAGCACCCCTACACATTCATAAGAACACCCCGTACGAATGGGAAGAGAGGGCCTTTAAAACCTTCCTATCGTTCTTATGACCGGACGGCCAAGGGGAACGCCTTAATCAGGAACATTCAATAAACATTCAATACTACATAAACATGTTATAGATCTATATCAATTGATCTCAATATACAAATTTAGATCTAACATGGCATATTTTTGCATACATCTCATTGTATCATAATCATGCATGTTTTCAGATCTAATTATCACATAATAATCTAAAAATTAGATTTAATTGATCTAATCAAAATAATTCTAATCTAGACAATTATGTAGAACTATTCTACAATATTAGTCATGCATCATCATATTCATATGATATTTAAAATTAAATAATTTTTATTTCTGTTTATTCAGATGTTATTATAACACTTATAATATCAGAAAACAGTAAATAAAGATCTAAAATATGATTTAATATATTAAATCAAAAGACATGCAAACTATTCTATAGAATTATTCTATACTAAGAACTAAGTCATGCATATCTTCATGTTCTTAGATCCAAATCATTAATTTTAATTTTCCTGATTTCAGACTGATCACATCTTCAGTTGACATCTGAATCACGTTATTTTTAATTAAAATAATAATTAAAAATCAGATCTGAAATAGTTTTAGAACCATGGCTCTGATACCACTTGAAGGGAAATCCTGATTTCCTGACCGGGTTCGTTTCAGACGTATCAGATTCAGAGATATATTTCAAAAGAATGTTTTTCTCTGTAGATTCTGTATCAGATCAGGGATGCTTCAGAGATCTGATTCTTATTATTTTAAACAAGATTAAATAAAAGAAGATAAATTTAAATCAAATTTCAATTTACCTGATTTGGGTAATCCTATTACCCTATAGATGATCCTGATTGAGGGAAGGTTCGATCTTAGCCACGCAAGCGCCTGGCCTCTACCAGTATCCACTCGGTGATCTGGAAGATCCTCTTCTTCTCATCACTCCTCCAAAAATCAGATCTGGATCTGATCTGGAGGATCTTCAAAACTCTTTTGAAGATCTGCAGTCGTCCTTTTGCAGCAGCGCAGCCTTCTTGCTTTTGGTCTCCTTTTCTTGATCTGAATCGCACCAAACTAAGTCCAAAACACTTTTGGACGTGGAGAGCAAGGGGAGAAGAGAGTATGGCATGGAGAAGGAGGGGAGAGGCAGCCTTGGACGTGGGAAATCTCTTTCAATAAGACTTTGACTTCACTTGGAATTAGGGTTGGGCGCAGGGTCCTATTTATAGACCTCTTGTGATCAACTCCCTTCCTCTCAACCAATCACAAACCCTTTGTGAAATCAGATCTAAATCTGATTGGTTGGAATAGAGACCCCTGGATTCCTCCTTAGAGGGTGCCTAAGACCAGTCAAACTGGATTCTTAGTAGAACTCTGATTGGAATCCAAAAGGGAGATGGAGTCCTTGTCCAACAAGGACTCCTAGGCGCCTCCTACTTGGGCTCACGCCACCCTTTGCGTGCGCCCTTCTCCTTGCCAGGTTCTGGCAGGGGGACAAGCCCCCACCAGCTCTCCAATAGGTGCATGACATGTGGTCAAAAGTCAAAGGGTCAATGGTCAACGTTTGACCAGTCAAAGGTAGACTTTTGACCAAAGTCAAAGAACAAAAATGGCAGGTGACCAAAAATGGCAGTAATGTCTTACAAAATAAGACAACCTATTCTGACTTGGACAACTCTAGTCAGACATATGACCTCTGATTGAGCACAAACTCCTTTGGCTCAGTCAGGATAACTTATTCATGATAGCAAAAGAAGAACGTTAGGTTCAATCGAGTGCTAGCACGATTTCCTTGAACCTAATTGAATCTCATTCAGATCAATTGAACTATATTAGTTCAATTGATGATCACCAGATTCAAACCCTTGTTTGTGTGACCCAGTTAGGTTCAGTTCTGTATGGTAATGGGATATGTCATGATCTCTATCATAGACATCATCGAAACTCCTTTCGATGGATCAGAACTCTTCTGATTCGAACAGCTAGAATGATCGATCATCTAATCATTCTAATTGCTCCCAAAATCCACCAGTGACACCTAGCAGTATATGGTGGCAACCATCAGAGCTGAATGCGAACCTCTTGGTGCAGCTACCTGTGTGATTCAGTTCTTCTATCTTGAGCCCCGATCAGATTAGGGTTAAGGTGAACTCGTCAAACCCTAATCTCTGTCATATGATGTAATCATTCGATTCGAGTCCAATGTGAAAATCTAAATAGAAACTCTTTCTATTATTTCACTCTGCCATGGCCATGGGCTTCAGGACTTGATTCTCATGATCATCATAGGGCTACTCCTCTACCACCGAGGTAGATAGATCCCATCTTGATGCAATCCAGTTCCTACAATGAACATGTCACAGCCAACATACACCTCAGGTTCCATATGGCTAGGAGACCGAGTAATGGTGTAGTCAAACTATAACACCCTCAAGGTGAACTGCCGATGCATCTCAGGTCAAAGAACCAGACACACTACTGCAGCATCGAGTCAGTCATTGACGAGAAGGTAGACTCCCTAATGACTACTCGAGGTGGTCACGCTCAGTGCCCTCGTTCTCTAACGAGTACCTGTACTCTCGCTCCGGTGTCTCCACACCGTAGACTCAAGACTCATCTACTAAAGAGAAGCGATCGTACACCAACCTTCCGGATCAATCACCATCCTCGTGATGATCCTATGGTCGGGAGCTGTTTATGAGTTAATAATGATTATTCATGTCTTAAATTTTCAACTCTTGAAAATATGAATTATCATTACCATTAACTCAAAGGATGTATCACAGACACTAAATACACATGTGTGATAGAAAATAACCCATTTCATTAATTATAGTCAAAATTACAATTTTGTCCTTAGAAGTGTATTACAAGTGTCAGCCAATTCTGGCTTCTAGGGCACATATATTAACATATGTGCCCTGAAGCCAGAATTGGCTGACACTTGTAATACACTTCTAGGGGCAAAATTATAATTTTGACTATAATCAATAAAATGGGTTATTTTCTATCACATATGTGTATTTAGTGTCTGTGATACATCCTTTGAGTTAATGTAATGATAATTCATATTTTCAAGAGTTGAAAATTTAAACATGAATAAGAATAATCATTATTAACTCATAAACAGCTCCCGACCATAGGATCATCACGAGGATGGTGATTGATCCGGAAGGTTGGTGTACGATCGCTTCTCTTTAGTAGATGAGTCTTGAGTCTACGGTGTGGAGACACCGGAGCGAGAGTATACAGGTACTCGTTAGAGAATGAGGGCACTGAGCGTGACCACCTCGAGTAGTCATTAGGAAGTCTACCTTCTCGTCAATGACTGACTCGATGCTGCAGTAGTGTGTCTGGTTCTTTGACCTGAGATGCATCGGCAGTTCACCTTGAGGGTGTTATAGTTTGACTACACCATTACTCGATCTCCTAGCCATATGGAACCCTGAGGTGTATGTTGGCTATAGCATGTTCATTGTAGGAACTGGATTGCATCAAGATGGAATCTATCTACCTCGGTGGTAGAGGAGCAGCCCTATGATGATCATGAGAATCAAGTCCAGAAATCCATGGCCATGGTAGAGTGAAATAATAGAAAGAGTTTCTATTTAGATTTTCACATTGGACTCGAATCGAATGATTACATCATATGACAGAGACTAGGGTTTGACGAGTTCACCTTAACCCTAATCTGATCGGGGCTCAAGATAGAAGAACTTAATCACACAGGTAGCTGCACCAAGAGGTTCGCATTCAGCTCTGATGGGTTGCCACCATATACTGCTAGGTGTCACTGGTGGATTTTGGGAGCAATTAGAATGATTTAGATGATCGATCATTCTAGCTGTTCGAATCAGAAGAGTTCTGATCCATCGAAAGGAGTTTCGATGATGTCGATGATAGAGATCATGACATATCCCATTACCATACAGAACTGAACCTAACTGGGTCACACAAACAAGGGTTTGAATCTGGTGATCATCAATTGAACTGATCTAGTTCAATTGATCTGAATGAGATTCAATTAGGTTCAAGGAAATCGTGCTAGCACTCGATTGAACCTAACGTTCTTCTTTTACTATCATAAATAAGTTGTCCTGACTGAGCCAAAGGAGTTTGTGCTCAATCAGAGGCCTTCATATGGTCTGACTGGAGGTTGTCCAAGTCAGAAAAGGTTGTCTTATTTGTAAGACATTACCTGCCATTTTTGGTCACCTGCCATTTCTTGTTCTTTGACTTTGGTCAAAAGTCTACTTTGACTGGTCAAACGTTGACCATTGACACTTTGACTTTTGACCACATGTCATGCACCTATTGGAGAGCTGGTGGGGGCCTGTCCCCCTGCCAGAACCTGGCAAGGAGAAGGGCGCACGCCAAGGGTGGCGTGAGCCCAAGTAGGAGGCGCCTAGGAGTCCTTGTTGGACAAGGACTCCACCTCCCTTTTGGATTCCAATCAGAGTTCTACTAAGAATCCAGTTTGACTGGTCTTAGGCACCCTCTAAGGAGGAATCCAGGGGTCTCTATTCCAACCAATCAGATTTAGATCTGATTTCACAAAGGGTTGTGATTGGTTGAGAGGAAGAGGAGTTGGATCACAAGAGGTCTATAAATAAGACCCTGCGCCCAACCCTAATTCTAAGTGAATTCAAATTAGACCCATGCCCCAAGGCTGCCTCTCCCCTCCTTCTCCATGCCATAGTCTCTTCTCCCCTTGCTCTCCACGTCCAAAAGGAGTTTTGGACTTAGGTTGGTGCGATTCAGATCAAAGAAAGGCGATCAAAAGCAAGAAGGCTGCGCTGCTGCAAAAGGACGACTGCAGATCTTCAAAAGAGTTTTGAAGATCCTCCAGATCAGATCCAGATCTGATTTTTGGAGGTGTGATAGAGAAGAAGAGGATCTCCAGATCCAACCCGAGTGGATACCGGTAGAGGCCAGGCGCTTGCGTGGCTAAGATCCAGAACCTTCGGCTGCAATCAGGATCATCTACAGGGTAATAGGATTACCCAAATCAGGTAAACTAAATTTGATTTAATTTATCTTGTTTTATTTTATTTATTAAAATAATAAGAATTAGATCTGAAACATATCAAGATCTGATTGAGATCAAGTGAAAATTTTTGAAATATATCTCTTGATCTAATCAGATCTGGACGAACCTGGATCGGGAAATTAGGATTTCCCTTCAAATACCGCTTTCAATGACCATTGGAGTTTTATTGGAAACACATTTTCTTCTCCACGGCCTTCTTCTTTTCCTCATCCTTCTTTTTTTCTTCTATTTTTTACTTCTTCGTAGACTTCTTCTTCAATCCAAAAGATTTTTTCTTGAAAGAAGTTTGCTCTACAACAAGAACTGAGCTTTTTGAATTCTTCAAAGTCTGCTCAATAGTAACCAGTATGATCATCAACTTGGCCAAGGTGCACTAGAACTTATTCATATAGAAGTCCATAATGAACTGCCTATACAAATCAGTCAAGAACCACAGGATCACATCAATCTGCAGTTCCTTATCCATCAAGATATTGAGCTTCTCAAGCTCTTCTAGGTCCTTGATTATTGTCAAGCAACGATCTTGAACCGACCACTCATAATGCATTCGCGCCTTAAATAGTCTCCTGGAGACTTGATAATGCACTACATGACTCTATTCACTAAATAACTCTTACAGGTGAGCCAACATTTGGCATGCAATCTTGATGTTTTCATGTTAGTGCTGTAATTCATCTAACATTAAGCCCAACATGTAGCACCTTACTTTCTTATCATCGTCGGACCACTTTTCATGAGATGCTCTCTTATCAGTGGTCGGATGGACTGGTAGAATGGAAAGTTCCTGGTCTAATACATTGGTCAGCTTTTCAAAACTCAAAATGATTTTTAAGTTGTAGAGCCAATCTTTGTAATTTGGGTCCGGTCCACTTGTGGGTATCTAGGATTCGGGCTAGGGGGTTTGTCGCAGACATATTCTTGTTGAGAGTCAAACTTTCTAGTTAGATTTATAATTTGACTTGACCAATTTTTTCAAGAGTTTTATTTTTAAACAAATTAGGCTTTCACTATTTTCTCGAATTCCTACATTTTTTTGGTAGAGATGCAAAAATCTTCATGATCAATGACTTTTAGTGGATGGTGCGGTCCCACTGACTAGCTCACCATCTCACCTAACAGTTATTGATGATGGATCCATCAATGAGTGGACAACTCTTATCTAATATTTCTCTAAACATGGTGCACCCGGACCTGGTCTCAAATTCATGAAGCTCACCATGCCCGAAATATTGCTCCACTTCTTAGTTAAGTCAGACCCATCATTTGTATGAATTGGATTTTTGATTAGATCCCTCACCATATCCAAAATATTGAGCTCAGCCCATCCTCCAATCCATAGCATCTAATGTCTAATAGACATGGTTGCATCTTTTCGATGCAACTGAACCACTGTAACCAACTAAGAATAATCAATGCCGAGAAGGACCTGCATATCTACAATGGTGGAAGACCTAGGACTTAATATTTTCTTAGAGAGATTTGATTTAGGTCTCTTAGACTTGACTTAGTCATAACAATTATGACTACCTAGTGGCATGGATTAGCTCGAATCGTTAGCTACCTCAAACCAGAACTAGATCGACTCAATCGACTAGGTAAGTGAGATTAGTTAGAAGAATATGCCATTAACTCGCCATGAATGCATTCAGATCGAGTACCTTCCATTAAAGACCACTGGTCGTGTCTGCCAAACTTATCTTAGACACAATTTGTTTGACTAGAACTAATCGGGTTAGCCTATAATCTAGGCTCGAACTGCGAAGCCAAATTAGGTCTTAACATGATCGACCACATGTGACCGTAAGTCAACCTTGACCCAGACTTAATCCTATTAGGCTGGTCAAGTCTAAGTACTTTTGATCCCACCTAACCAACTCTTGATTTGATTTGATCAACCGCTAGATCGAATTGAGCTATCTACATCCGAACCAATGATTTATGAAGATATATTAGATTTGAAAATTCATAATTTTTAGATCTAATTATTTTCATAAACTTAATTCTTAATTAAGTCCAAGGATTCAAATACAAAATATGTATAAAAAATTCTAGAATTTTTGGATCTAAAATTTTGCAGAAAAGTAAATTTTGATTTCTAATTAAGGACTAACACGCAGCACCCCTACACGGCATAAGAGCACCCCATCGAATGAAAAGAGAGGGTCTTTAAATCTTTCTTACGTTTATGACCAAATGGCCAAAGGAAATGCCTTAATCAGAAATAGGAATTATGCTATAAAACTATTAGATCTAAAGCATATAACTATTACATGATTTAAGATCTAATCTATACATATTTTGCATATATCTCATGTATTAATTTAATATTTAAATTTATATTTTAGATCTGATTATATCTGATGTAATATTTGAAAATAAAATTTTAAATGATCATATTATAATTTTTTTTTAAAATCTAGACTACTTATGACATTGATCTATGGAACTAGTCTAGACATGCATTGCATATGTCATACATATAAAATTTTAAATGCATCTCATACTTTTAGATCTAACTATATCACATATAATATCTAAAATTTAACTAATCAAATCATATAATCTTTAGAAAATTAAATGAACATTTCATAAAAAATTTTTGATCTAGACTATAACATTAAACTACAAATCTAGTCTAGACGTGCGTTGCCTATATCATATATCTCAAAATTTTAAATTAGATCTTATGTTTAAGATCTGATTACATCTAATATAACATCTAAAACTTAAATGATCAAATCATAAAAAATTAAATTAGATCTAATGTAAAAGATACTTGAAAACTATCATGATATAGGACTATAGATCTAGACTAGAACATGAGTTGCATATATCAAAAATATATTAATTTAAAATATATAATTTTTTATTTCAATTCTGATTACATCCCATGTAACATCAAAAAATCAAATAATTAGATCATAAAAAAAAATTTTAGATCAAAACTAAAGATAGATCTAGAACTGGCAATCTGGCTTTGATACTAGTTGAAGAAAAAATTAGGATTTCCTACCGCAGGATGCATTTGATCGGATCAGATTTGTAGAAAAATAATTTATTTTTTTTTAATCTAGTTATATCTAAGAATTTTTAGATCTAATTAGATTGATCTAAAATTAGAAATAAAAATAAAAATAGTGATATCTGATATCATCTGATCGGGTGAACCGTTCACCCTGCAGCGATGATCTATTATTGTCGAGGTTCTAAATCTAGTCGTGCATGCGCTCGGCCTCAACCATAGTCCACTCAGATCAGATCTAAAAATCTCCTTCTTCTGGATCTGATCTCTAAATATTAGATCTGGAATCAACTTGATGCACCTTCGATCTAATCTCTGATAGCAGCATGTCCGTCTCTCGATCAGGATCTTCTAGACTCGATCTTTGCAGCAGCAGTCATCAATGCTTGATGGCTGAATCATCCAACTCCTTGGGCTTGAAGAAGAGGGAGAGGATCAGGAAGAGATGGCATGGAGGTGGAGAAACTGGTAGAGCTTCGTCTAGATTAATTTCAATACCCAACAACTTGCACATGGTCTTATTTATAGACCAACTCAAGAGTCCCTTCGTATGTGACTTTGATTAGGTCAAAGATGACATGTAGAAGGACTCTCCCTTGATCTCCATGCCCAATACCACTTTTAATCTGAATTTTGTCACACAAAACTCAAAAATGTGGCGTGGAATAACTATAGATAAGAGGCTTGGCGCAAAGATAAGTTTATCTCCCAGAAGTTTGAATGTTTCAAACACTTTGACCCATTCAAACTTCAATCAAATGGGTAACTACTCATGCCTATCATCACGCCCCTTCCTCACCCACGTACAAGCCTCTGGAGCTCTCTCTCCTCACATAATATCCTAGGGGCGCATGTGACTGCTTGTCGTTAGAGCATCAAATAATAATTAAAATCAATCAACTAATTAATTAGAATAGTGGTGAGTCGGATATCATTTTTCTCAGAAATTAAAGACTAAATTACATTCAATTTAATTAAAAATAGAATTTTAAATTTAATTTTAAAGTAAAAATTTAAATAAATAGATTAAAGAGCAATTTGAGGATTTAGCAAATTAAAATAAAAATAAAAAGAAAGCAAACACTTAATTAATTAGGGTTTTTGAATTAATTAAAGGTATTC
Organism: Cocos nucifera; assembly: GCA_006176705.1. Lineage (NCBI taxonomy): Eukaryota > Viridiplantae > Streptophyta > Magnoliopsida > Arecales > Arecaceae > Cocos > Cocos nucifera. The sequence goes on along the minus strand of QRFJ01004782.1, from coordinate 115,250 downwards.
TAGAATTTTGAATTCATCTTCTAGCAGGATTATGGTAATTCCTTTTAATGCAAGAGTTTAATATTTTAAGAATTTAGTTATGATTATAACCTATTTTTTTTGGGCATGAACTATATCTTTCGATCACGATCCATCTCAATAGAATCATAAATTATTCAATACTTTAATTCTTAAAAATTGATAATATGGCTTTTATTGATTCTCTCTAATATAAATTATTAAATCAAGCATGGATTGTATCTTTCGATCATAATCCATCTCCATAAACATAGCCTATTTAAATATCAATCAATAAAAAGTATGTTAAAATCTCATGCATGGAGAATAGAATTTAGGATTGATAGGAGAATAATTTATTCATTGCATAAAAAAATTATAAAAAAATAAAGAAAAAAAAAATTACAACCTGTACTAGAAGACTTCATCGACATCCTTGAATCTGATTTTTAGTTGCACATAGTTGATGATCTGCTCCTCGGCATCCTCTGATCTCCAAGAGTAAATAAAAAAAAGAAAATAAAATAAAAAGAAAGAAGAAAAAGGAAGAGAGGAAAAGGGAAGGGGGAGAGAGAGATTTTGAGGAGGGCTTGAAAGCTCTATTTTCCCCCAAAAGGGGTTATCTGTTGGTTGGTGGCATGAACATGGCTTAAATAGAGGAGAGAATCAAGAGCTTTTGGCTCCTTGTTGGAGTTTAATCCGAGTTTGGCTCGAATTATTTGAGCCTATTGAATTCTGGCCATCCATTATAGATAAAACGGCTCAAAATCAACTCAAAAACTATCGCAAACCTTGTTGGATATGTTCCTGACCGTCCGATCAAGGTTTGGATTGATTTCACCCATTGGATCGTGCACTGATGAAGCCTGGAGTCCTTATCACTCCCGAATTTGATGACAGCCATTGTATTCCGACCAACTGCGATGTCAGCCATTGGATTGCACTCAAATCATAGTCAGTCATCTCGTAGACCATGCGTAGATCGATACTACTGAAGACCATAAGGAATCACCATGCATCGTTTCAGCAAAAAGACCAAAATGCCCTCAATGCCGCAATAAAAATTTGGTAGACCCTTTAAGGGTCTACACTCGCCATGTGTCGCATGCTGACTAGCTGCGCCTACTGAGCAGGTCAGTCTACACATCTTCCATGGACCGGTTGGTCGGTCCACCATGCACCCATCTTATTTTCTTTTTATTTTTCTTTTATTTTAACTTCTAGGCTTCATAACTTTTTTATTTTAGCTCTGATTTGAGTAAAATTTATTATGTTGGAACCCATAAATTGAGCTCTTCATATTGATGGGCTTATTTTCTATAAAACATTAATAAAAATATTAATTTTATAAAATAAATATTAATTATTATATTATTTTAATACTTTTATTTTATAAATTATGATAATTATCACACCTCTCAATTTAAGTTTTACTCATCCTCGAGTAAAGAAAAAAATTAGAAATATATACCAACTTGATAAGATATGAAAGTTTCTTCAAATCATCCTAAAGTTAGATGATATCTGATCAAAAATTTAAGAAATATGTCATCGGATTATTAATTCTATCCCAATATAGTGGTTAAGTGAAGAACATAAAATTTTAGAGCTTTTCTTTGACCAATTTCCCATCTTTATTCTTTAAATCCTCTATCTTTAGTATGGACTAGAGTTTTTTGTTTTTTCTTTTAGCAGGTAGTGCAATATTTTAACCTCTTAAGCTTTCTATCTTATCCTTGTAGTGAGCTTTGGATCAATGACTTTCAAACTAGTTGGCTTTAGAATATTAGGTGTAGAACACCCCTTGGGCTTACTGACTCGAGTCAAATAGGCTACAGATTAAAACTAACTGTATAGCAAACTTCTTCACATTGCTCACTTTTTGATGCGAATAATATTGCTTACTTAGGCAATGAGATCTGGTTACTTGGTGAAAGACAAATGTTTAGAACTTACTTTTTATTTCTCTCTTTTTTTTAATTTTTTTAATTTTTTTTCCTTTTTTTCATAAATTTTTTTTCACTCATACCCATATAAAGTAGATTCTTTATAGAATATAGGCTGGAAGAAGGTTTTAGAATCACTCAAAAATTTATCTATTCTAGACCTAACCATTTATTGGATTTTCTTAATAATTGGATTCTTAGTATTTCAAGAATTTTTTAGATCATTAATCAATCATCAATTAAAATGCTTGAAAAATTTTAAATTGGCACGAAATCAGGTACATAAGACTAATTATTACTATACTTTGAGGACTTTAATAAAAATTTATTTATCCTTTCTCCCAACTTAATTTTTATTATCCTCAATGGAGGAAAGAAACAGAGTGTGATAAATGATAAGAAAATAAGAAGGAAAGAATTCACCTAGCTTAATTTGGTTCTGATCTTGGTCTGGGTTTATTTATTCTTCATTCAGCAAGGGTTTGTAGTTCTCCCCCCAACTTAGTCCTGAAAGAAAGTTAAACTAAAAAGAAAAAGTAAATTTAAAAGCAAAAAACTGGTTTGCCTTCCAATAAGCGCTAAATTTAACATCTTCAACCGAAACCTATGAAGGAGTTTTATGTATAATTAATTTTAGTGCATCCTTCAAGGTTCCAAAAAGATAAGGCCAATCATGAGGCGTGGTCATAATGGCAGAAAAACATTCACGAAATGCTTTTTGGCAATTAAGCATAGCCCTGATCAGTAAGGTGCATGGGGCAAGCATGTTAAACCAGAGTCTAACCTTATCATAATTTTTATAATCATCAGGAAGGGATTGTGTTTGTAAGATCGAAATCAGGGATGGTGGTTTAGAAATTTGTTCAATGATAACCTAATTTATCCCACTCCTTTTCTTTGGTATGATATGTCTTGACATATTCTCTCCCTGATCAAAATCATGGCACTTGTTCCAAATTAATTTTAAATCCGCCTCTATACATCATTTTAACATTGTAGATAAATTTTGGAGGCCATCTTCAAAAGTAGCGCCAAATAATGAAAAATCATTCATAAAATTGATATCCCTCATGTCAGTAATATTCCATCCAATAGCTTCTTTATGTGCTTTTGGAACATCCATAAGTTGGTCTTCCTGGGTAGGTATCACTAGTGGAGTGTCAATAGATTCATCAAAAAGTGGTTTCAATTCTTGATCAATTGGTGGTTCTAACAAGAAGGCTATTGGTGTGCTAGGTGGTCGCTCAAGTTTTTCAATCCAAAGTAGGATAGTTTTGGGATTGGGTTTATTTATTTGGTCATTAACTTCTGTATTGTACCCATCATCATCAAAATCGTCCGTCTCATAATGGACCAAATAGGGATTTAACGGATCTTGATAAAGATCTATGGGGGAAGCTTCCTCTGGTATGTTGTATACTTGTGGTTCATGGAAAGTCTCTATTAATTCAATCATTTCATCAATTTGTCCATCCCCATTAAAAGGATTGAGTGATTTTAGGGTATTTAGGGATGGATCCATATATAAGTAAGATGATGGATTTGGTATATCCCTTGGTTCTTTATTTTTCCTATATTTTTCTTCAATTATATGATCTAAGATGATCTTTTTGGTTTTAGAGGGTTATTCTATAATCGTTTCTTTTTCAAAAGTTAAATATGATTGTTCAGAAAAAGCTTCTAGGACATTAAAATTTTTAGCCATGTATGGTCCCTCAGGGTCATTCTCGAGCTGATTGGGCAACTCACTTTTACTAATAGCCATGGCTAATTGATCTAACTCTATTTCTAGATGAGCAATGGCTTGAGAGTTTGAATTTATGGCTTGAGAATGTGTATTTATAAGTTGGTTGGTCAGATTGTTTTGTGATTTCATAATGGCTTCTAAGGTTTTTTCTATTGAATTAAGCCTTTGGTCATCTATAGTATTCAATGGTTGATTGGTAAATTCAAACTCATCTACTGCTTGCTGAATTCTCTCCTCAAAAATTAACTCATTATTATTTAGAGAAGATTGATATTATGGGTAGGACATATCATAAGATGCATCTATGAATGTGGATCCTTGTGGCACTGGGGTAATCACTAGTTGTGATTGCCACAAAAAATCTGGTTGAGCCCCCTAGCCTAGATTGCAAGTGTTAAAGTATGGATTATTTCCTGGTTTATAAGCTATATGGGTTTGATTGTGATAATCTTGCTCATACATATACTTAGAAAATTGGTTTGGACATCTTCTTGCGAAGTGAGTGGGGCTCGAACATGTTGCACAAATTTGTTGTGCAGGAAGAAGAGATGGATGGAAAGAGTTCTCATTGGCTATTAAATGATCTAATTTATGGGATAACTCATCTACTCTACTCTCGAGATCTAATTTAAATTATTCTGATATGTTCATTTAAGAGTTCTAGATCAGAGCAATCCTCTTTTAATTATTATTTATTATATTATATTTTATTTTAAAGAATAAAGAAAAGGGATGAGGAGAGAGAATTCTAAAGATGAGAGCCTAGAGGATCCTAGATCTAAGGATGATAGAAGAGAGTGCTTTAATTAGGGTTTAAGTTATAATAGTAAACAAGTTAGGCAAGCATGGACTCTCTATCCTAGGATTTATCTAAATCTAGATAGCTCCTAACTGTTCCAAGATCACCTTCGAGTACTCCAAACTTAAGACTGACTAACTGACTCAGTCAGATAAGTGTAAGATATGGAAGGTTTTCTACTTGTTGCTTTTCTTAGATACTAACTAAGTTGGTCAGGTCAGACAATAGAACCAATTAAAAATTACAATCTTTGAACCACTTGCCTTAGACATCAAGCAATTAACCAATCCGAATCCGATCCAACTCTAGGATTTTCTTATTCTATTGAGCTCGAATATCCTTTAGGGCCAACATCTAATTGATTTTAAATTATGGTCTGGGTCAATGCAATATAAAGGGTGATGGTTTGTGGACTAAAAAAGGATGATCAAATTTCCACCTTATCTTCTTTAATTGGTTGTGCCTTTAAAGTAGATTATGAATATGTAATGCAAAAAAAATAAGATATCCAAATATGTTAAAAATTAATTTTATATTATATTTGTGGTTACACTAAATTAATTAAGTGTTATGAGATATCAATGATTTTTAAGGGTTTATGATTTTATCTTTTTATAGATATATTTTAAATTTTTGATTCTTTTGGTTCTACAAAAAAAAGTAAATTCAAGTGATTAAGTCTAAAAAGTAGTAAAAATAAAAAATCTAAACTATAAAAAGTAACAAAATAATTATGAAAGATAGTAATTTACTAAATAAAATTAAAGAGCAATAAAAAGATTTTTTTTATTTTTTTTATTTTTTTATTTTTTAAATTAATTAATTAATTTTTAATTAATTAAAGCAACCATTCTACAATTCTTGACAATGGTGCTAAAAATTTGACTGCTTATCGTTAGAGCATCAAATAATAATTAAAATAGATCAACTAGTTAATTAGAATAGTGGTGAGTCGAGCGTCGATTTTCTTGAAGATTGAAGGCTAAGTTATATTTAATTTAATTAAAAATAAAATTTTAAATTTAATTTTAATATAAAAATTTAAATATATAGATTAAAAGAAGAAATTTAAAAATTTAGCAAATAAAAATAAAAATAAAAATAAATACTTAATTAATTAGGGTTTTTGAATTAATTAAAGGTATTCTGGAATTTTGAATTCATCTTCTAGCAGGATTGTGGTAATCCTTTTAATGCAAGAGTTTAATATTTTAAGAATTTAGTTATGATTATAACCTATTTTCTTTAGGCATGAATCATATCTTCCGATCATGATCCATCTCAATAGAATCATAAATTATTCAATACTTTAATTCTTAAAAATTGATAACATGGCTTTTATTGATTCTCTCTGACATAAACTATTAAATCGAGCATGGATTATATCTTCCGATCATAATCCATCTCCATAAACATAGCCTATTTAAATATTAATCAATAAAAAGTATGTTAAAATCTCATGCATGGAGAATAGAATTTAGGATTGATAGGAGAATAATTTATTCATTGTATAAAAGAAATTACAAAAAAAAGAAAAAAAAAATACAACCTATACTAGAAGACTTCATTTACATCCTAGAATTTGATTTTTAGTTGCACATAGTTGATGATCTGCTCCTCGGCATCTTCTGATCTCCCAGAGTAAATAAAAAAAGAAAAGAAAATAAAAAGAAAGAAGAAAAAGGAAGAGAGGAAAAGAGAAGGGAGAGAGAAAGAGGTTTTGAGGAGGGCTTGAAAGCTTTGTTTTCCCCTAAGAGGGGTTCTCTATTGGCTGGTGGCGTGAACATGGCTTAAATAGAGGAGAGAATCAGAAGTTTTTGGCTCCTTATTGGAGTCTAATCCGAGTTTGGCTTGAATTGTTTGAGCCTGTTGAATTCTGGCCATCCATTCTAGATCAAACAGCTTAAAATCAACTCAAAAACCACCGCAAACCTTGCTAGATGTGTTCTTGACTGTCCGATTAAAGTCTGGATTGATTTTGCCCGTTGGATCGTGCACTGATGAAGCCTGGAGTCCTTGTCACACCCAAATTTGATGACATGGATTCCGATCGGCTGCGATGTTAGCCATCGGATCATGCTCAAATCGCAGCCAGTCATCTCGAATACCATGCGTAGACCGGTACTACCAAAGACCGCAATAAATCACCATGTGCTATTTCAGCAAAAAAACCAAAATGCCCTCATACACCGCGATAAAAATTTGGTAGACCCTTTAAGGGTCTACGCTCGCCATGTGTCGCATGCTGACTGGCTGCACCTACTGAGCTAGCCGGTCTATGCCTCTTCCATGGACTAGTCGGTCGATCCACCATGCACCGATCTTATTTTCTTTTTATTTTTCTTTTATTTTAACTTCTAGGCTTCATAATTTTTTCATTTTAGCTTCAATTTGAGTGAAATTTATTGCGTTGGAACCTATAAATCGAGCTCTTTGCATTGGTAGACTTATTTCCTATAAAATATTGATAAAAGTATTAATTTTTTAAAATAAATATTAATTATTATATTATTTTAATACTTTTATTTTGTAAATTATGATAATTATCAACATGCTCAAGGGAAAACTCCAAGGGTGCATGCCACTTCTTTCTTTCCTACAAAGATGGTTCAACATTTGACCCTTGTCTGTTCCCATCTTATGGGATTGTTGTTAAGTCCCATCCAATTTAATTAGGTCATGTCCTTATCAAGTTAGAACAAGCCTTGATCAAGTCAGGACTAGGTCCAATCAGATCAAGATAAATTCCTATAGAGTTTTTGGGAGAGCCTTATCCAAAAAATTTTAAAAATTAGCAGGTCTTATTCTATTCCCATCCGATGGATTAGGACAAGCCTAGATCAGAATAGGATAATACTTTTCTAGCCTGGATAAGCTCCAACCAGACTAGGATAGGATTCCTAGATGAGTCAAATTCAATTTGACTCAATCGAGATGAACCAAAATGACTATAGAAGGAGAATGTTAGGCTCAATCATGTGCTAGCATGATTTTCTTGAACCTAATTGGATCTAATCCAAATCAATCAAATTAGATTAGACTGATTGATAACATCTAGATCCAAATTCTTATTTGTAAGATCCAGTTAGGTTTAGTTCTATATGATAATGGGATATTTCACGATCTCTATCATCGACATCATCAAAATACCTTTTGATGGATCAGAATTCTTTTGATTCATCTATTTAGAATCATCGATCATCAAGATAATTCTAATTGATTCCAAAATCCATCAGTAATACCTAACAGTATATGGTGGAACTCATCAAAATCGAATAGCAAACCTCTCGATGCAACTACTTGTGTGATTGAGTTCTTTTATCATGAGCTCCGACGGGATTAGGGTTAAGGTGAACTTGTCAAATCTAATACCCATCATATATTCATTCGATTCGAGTCCAATGTGAAATCCTAATAGAAACTTCTTTCTATTATTTTACACTACCATGGCCATGGGTTTTAGGACTCGATCTCATGATCATCATAGGACTACTCTTTCTCTACCGAGGTTGATAGATCCCATCTTGGTGCGATCCAGTTTCTATAATGAACATGCTATAGTCAATATATACCTTACGATTTTGAATGGCTAGGAGATTGAGTTATGGTGTAGTCAAACTATAACACCCATAAGGTGAACTACCGAAGCACCTCAGGTCTAAGAACTAGATACACGATTGTAGCATCGAGCTAGTCATTGACAAGAAGGTAGACTCCTTTATGACTGCTCGAGGTGGTCACGCTTAGTGCCCTCATTCTTAATGAGTACCTGTACTTTTACTCTGATGTCTTCACACCATAGAATCAAGACTCATCTACCATGGAGAAGCGATCGTACACTGATCTTCGAAATCAATCATCATCCTCATGATGATCCTACGATCGAGAGTAGTTTATGAGTTAATTATGATAACACATATCTTAAATTCTCAACTCTTGAGAATATATGTTATCATGCCTATTAACTCAATGGATGAATCACAGATACTTTAATACATAATATGATAGAATAAATAATCCATGTATTAATTTTTAAGTCAAAATTATGAAAATATTTTTAGAAAGTATTTTACAAGTATTGGCCAATCGACTTCTAGGACACACATCTAATACCATCAAAAATTTATCCTACGACTAAGTAATTGACAATATCTACAAACCAAGGAGCCTTTGCATATGAAACTACTAATAGTTGCTCATCTGGAAAAGATTCTTCGATTAATTTTGCTATATTGAATTAGGATCATAGATAGATGGTCTGCTATAATATTTTCAGATCTCTTCTTATCTTGAATTTCTATATCAAATTCTTATAGCAATAAGATCCATCTAATCAATCATGGTTTAGTATCTTTCTTTGAGAGCAGATATCTCAAAGCTGAATGATTTGAATAAATTACGATCTTTGATCCTAACAAATATGATCTAAACTTTTCTGGGCAAATACTACAGCTAGTAACTCTTTTTCAATTATGGTATAATTTATTTATGCCTCATTTAGAGTACTACTGGCATAATAGATCATTATGGGATATTTGTTTATCCTTTGGCCCTAGACATCTCCTATGGCAAAGTTTGAAGCATCGCACATAATTTCAAAAGATGGCAACTAGTCTGGAGGTTGGATGATTGGTGCTTTGATCATAGCTTCTCTTAAGAATTCATAAGCTTTAAGATAATCTGTACCAAAGTTAAAAGGAACATCCTTAGTGAGTATATTACACAAAGGATGAGAAATCTTGGAAAAGTCTTTGATGAAGCGAGGACAGAGTCCTATATGGCTAAGGAAAGATCGAATTTGTTTGACAAAAGTAGGTGGAGGTGGTTTAGAAATTAGTTTAACTTTTACTTTGTCAACTTCAATCCCTCTCTTAGACACTATATGTCCTAACACAATCTCCTCTTCAACCATGAAGTAGCTCTTTTTCCAGCTTAAAACTAAATTAGCCTCAATATATAGTTTTCATATTCTATTCAAATTATTGAGGCAACTTTCAAAAGATTCTCCAAAGATTGAAAAAATCATCCATAAATATTTTCAAAAAATCTCTGATCATGTCTGAAAATATTGACATCATACATCTTTAAAAAGTCGCAGGTGCATTGCACCATCCGAAGGGCATTCTATAGAAAGCAAAAGTTTTATAGGGATATGTAAAGATAGTTTTTTCCTAATCTCCAGGGTAGATTGCTACCTGATTATATTCTGAGTATCAATCTAGAAAGCAAAAATATTATTGGCCAGCTAGTCTCTTTATGATTTGGTTTATGAAGAGTAATGGGAAGTGATCTTTGTGGGTGGCTGTATTGAGTTTCCTATAATCTATACAGACATACCACCTAATGAAAAGTCATGTTGGCACTAGGTCACCAAGGTCAGTACGGACAACCATGAGTCCAGATTTCTTTGGAACAACTTGTGTAGGACTCACCCAGTGGCTATTAGAAATAGGATAAATAATACCGACATCTAACTATTTAATTATCTCTTTCTTGACTACTTCCTACATGTTAGGTTTGAGCCATCTTTGCATTTCTCGAGTAGGTTTGGTATTATCTTCTGTGTAAATATGGTGCATGCATGTTGATAGATTAATGCCTTTTAAATCGACGATGGTCCAACCTATGGCCTTCCTATATATTTTCAAAATATCTACCAATTGGTCTTCCTATTCAAGAGTAAGGTTTGAGGCAATAATTATTGGTAGGATTTTTTTTGATCACAGAAATACATACTTAAGTGATTCAGGCAAAGGTTTTAGTTTAAGTTGTGGTGGGTCTAAATTGAAGGACGTAATGGTTCAATTTCTAGCTCAAGTAAGAGCTCAACTTTCATTGACCAAGATAATGAATGTGATGGATGAGGTGAATCAAGCTAGGCATTCACCTCTTGGTTTTGGGTTTCTTCAATGAGTTTATCCAGAAAATCATCCTCAAGTAAATCTAAGGAGGAATTAGATTCAACTATTTCATCTATCTGATCGATTACAAAATAGTCTTTCTTCTCTTGAGTGTACTTTGAGGAATTAAAAATATTTATTCTTACCTTTTGATCTCCAAAAGAAATATCCATGGCTCCTATCTTACTATTAATATTGGCATTAGCAGTAGCTAGGAATGGATGACCTAAAATTATGGAATTCTGATTCAGCTCTTGGGATGGGTCCATTTCAAGAATGAGGAAGTCTACTGAAAAATAAGATTTATCTACTCTAACTAGAATATTTTCAATTAAACCATGTGGTGTCTTTACAAATCTATCGGCTAGTTGCAAAATAACCAATGTGGATTTTAGTTCTCTTATCCCAAATTTTTCATAAACTGAGTTTGGAAGTAGGTTCACACTAGCTCCTAAATCTAATAATGCTCGATTAAAGGTGATGCCTCCTATAACACATGAAATTAAAGAAGCACCAAGATCTTTCATCTTCTGAGATAATGGATTTAACAGGACTGGAGAGGAGGATATCTTTTAGATACCTTAAATTCATCGATAAAAGTACTAATTTATAAATTAATTTCTCATTATTTTTAAGAATTAATATTTTTATTTATTTTCTTAGGAAATATAATCATAAATAAAAAGAGATCCATTTTCTTGTTAAAATGAAGCAAATTTAGAGTAAATTCAATAAAAAGTAAATATAATATGAAGATTTAAAGAAAAAAGAAAATAAAATAAAAGAAAAGAAAAATTAAAAAAAGAAAACCATTTGGATCGGTTTGGCTCAGTCGGCTCATCCAAAGACCCAGTTCAATCTGCCCATAAGCCTAGTACAAGCCAAACTGCTCGGCCTAGGTGACATCAGTGTGACATCACAAATCATGCGGCTCACTATGGATCGGAGTGTAGAGGCATTATAGTAATTTTGTAGGTAAAGTAGGTGCCGATTGGCTGTAGTCTTCAGTAAGTTCGGTCCATAGGGTCCACATACGTAGTAGATGCACGATTTGATGGTTCATCTCTCTCCCGAATAAAATCCAACGACTAGTATTCGTTTAAAATAGTACGCCCCTCTTGCACCATCTGATGGCCTAGAGATCACCTGATCACCATCCAACGGTCCTGAGACCCCCTGATCTCGATCCTATGGCTAGATCTTTTCCATCAGCATGATTCGATGGTTGGCATTTGTTCTGACTGAAAGAAGGAGCCCAGGCTTCTGATTAGCACGATCTGATGGCCCAAATTCGTTCGATTACTTAATCCAATGGTCAAAAACCAATCCGACTCGATCTGAGTGATTAAATAGTATTTTTTGGAAAATTTGAATCATTCAATCTCTATCTAATGGCTAGTAAAGATCTAGGCAACAGGACATGATTATTTGACTTGTTTTAGGATTCAAACAATGAATTTGAGCCAAATTCAACCTACTGAAGCGTAAACGTTTGTCCTCCATCTATATAAAGGCTCCTAGGCCTCCAAAATTAATTATCTTCGATCAAGGAGAAGCTATGGTATGAGATAGAAGCCAAGCTTGGGTTGATAGTTGCTTTGAGGCAGACGGTGTCAAGAGAAAGAGCTTGTCTTCTACAGCATCTCTACGCCAATGCTGATCCAAGATCAAGATCAATTAAATTTTAGTTTTTATATCTTTTTTATTCTTTTTAATTTCATGTATTTAAATTTTGAACTTTTAATTAATATAAATTTTATTGTCCTGCTACTTAAATTTTATTATCTTTATTTTTATTGCATGTAGATACTAAGATCTAGGTAGTAGATCTTAGTACCCAAAATTTATTTTTATTCTATTTAAGTTTTTATTATTTATTTTTATGTATATTTAATTTTTAATTTTTAATTTTAATTTTATTTATAAAATTTTTATTTTTTTCTAAAAATCAAAGATTTCAAATCAAAGCACTGCCTTTTCTATGGATTAGACCCAACTTGCTACTTTCTACATATTTTTAATTAATTAAAAAATTAAAATTAAACTAATAAACATAGTATCTTAACAACAACATCGTGGTCTATCCATATTTTGGCACCATTGCTGGAGAAGGCATGAGAGTTAAATTTTTTATTTTTTTATTTTTTATAAATAAATTAAAAATAATTTTGGCAAACACACTAGGTTTTTTATGCCACATTATCAGGGATGGCATGAGCATTAAAATTTTCTAGTTTTTTATTTTTTTATAAATAAATTTTAAATAAAATTTTTGATTTCTTTAATTTCTTGTAAATACAACTTACTAAATTTTCTTATTTATTTTGTAGAAAAAGAAGCAAAAGAACCTTCCAATCTTGTTTGGTGAGATCAATCCTAACTCTAGATCTTTTTCCTTTCTAATATTATTTGCTTTATTTTTAAATTAATTTTACAAAATACCCATTTAAACCTAATTAAAAAGCTTCATGGCAAGAGTAAAAACCCTAATTGCCTAGAGCATCCATCATTTAGATTTTTTTTTTTGTGATCACTAAAGACAAGGGAAGATTCTTAAGTTCAATTGGTTTCATGTATCTAATTTAGTTGCATATAATTTCTTATTTGAAAGTGATTGTGCATATTCATTTTAAATCAATTTAAAGACACAACCCATTAATTAAGATAAGATGGAGATTTGATCATCCTTAGTCCATAAATAACCAACTAGCATCCCTCATTGACCTAAACCTTAAACTTAAAATCAATTAGACATCAGTCCTAGAAACTCGAGCTCATTAGGATAAGGAATCCTAAGAATTAGATCGGATTAGGGTTAGTTAGTTTGATTAGTGTTTAGGGCAAATGGTTCAGGGAATACGTCCCAAAGGAAGGTGGTTCTTTAATTAGTTTTGTTAGCTTACCTAGTCAAGATAATTTCTATCTAAAGAAACTAATGGGGGGACTCCCACCAACCTTATAATTATCTGGCTAGTTGAGTGACTGATCTTTTACTTGAAGGTCTTGAAGGTGACCTTGGTAGTTAGGAGCTGTTTATATCTAGGACAATCCTTAGTCAGGATTGATTACCTAACTTGATTGCCAACTAAAATATCAAACCTAATCAAAACTAATTCTTCTCTTTCTTCTTAACTCTAGGACTCCTTAGGATCTCTTTTTTAGAACTCTTTTCTCTCTTTCTTCTCTTTCAAAAATAAAATAAAAATAATTAAAAATAAAATAAAAATAATTAAATCATAAAAAATAAAATTATAAAAAATTTAAAATAATAATAATAATAAATTAAAAAATAATCATACGTTAGGATTGCATTAGTATATGTGATAAGTGGTAAAAATATACTAATAAAAGTATTAAATTATAAAATAAAGTAATTTATTTTTTAAAAATTGATTTTTTTATTAATCTTATATAAGAAAGAAGGCTACCAATATGAAGATCTTATTTTTTTGATTCAGATAAAATAAATTTCTGACAAAATGGACTTCAAACGAGCCCAAAATTGAATTTCAAAAAAAAAAAAGCCGGTCTGGTTCAAACTAGTTTAGAAAAATCGGCTCAGTAGACCGTCCGGTCCGACCACACCCAGTAGACTGACCTGTTGATGCAACGCTAACGCCAAGCTGATGTCAGCATTTTTTGTGACACATGGTGGACCGTCTGGAGGGCATTTTGGAGATTTCATATGGAGAAGCATGCTCCGATTGGCTGAAGAATGTGGCGGTCCACACAACATCAAGCTCGAGCATGATCTATAGAGGGTAATTTGAGAATTTTGTCTGATCCGATGGGCGCCTTTCACTAGGATTTGATCGGATGGCCGAAATGCATGTGCTAACGAACGGTAGATGCAGCTCCCAGTCGAGATCCAACGGCTGAGATTCATCCCAACTTTAAAACTAAGAATCAGAGGCTTCTCTATGCATAATCTGATGGCTCAAATTTGATTTTCAAGACTGATCTGATGGTCCAAATGAATTCTGACTTGATTTGGGCTTTTAAAATAATTATTGAGTGATTTCTGGATCGTTTGATCAACATCCAATGGTTAGAATTGGTCTAGAACTCTTTTTGAGTTATTTTGAGAGTTTTAAACCTAATTTTAATAGAATTTTGGTGAAAAAATTCACCTCTCAGCCTATAAAAAGTCTGCTGTTGCCAAAGAAAAAAAGAAAAAAAAGGTGAAATAATGAAAAAAAAGAAAAAAAAGAGAAAGAGAGGAGAGAGGTAGCAAGAGAAGAGAGATTTTTGAGAGAAAAGGAAGGGCTTTTAATTTTTTTTCTTTTCTTCTTTCGATAATCAAAACATTGATCAAGGAGCTTCTCTTCTTCTTCACCAAGTTCTCCATACCAAGAGCAACGGACAATCAATTTCAGCAATCAAACAGTCTAATTTCTTTATGCTTTTTATTTTATTTGCTATTTTTGAACTTGTTATCATGAACTAAATTTTTTTTTACTAAGGCTAAGGTGTAGCCACTCTTTTGATGCAATATTCAGTATGATTTATTTTTAATTTTAAATTTTATTCATGAGGAGTATATAAATCTGATCTTAATGCTTTTAGATTATTGGCCATCTTCTAATTGATCTGATGAACAGATGTTACGGACCAAGTACATCTATGTTATTACTTTTTGATTATATACCTTGTATTATGAATCAAATTAGAATTCATATGCATGCGAGAATTTTAGTGTGCTTTGGACACAGCATATTTTAATTAGAGGGTTTCACAAAACTTAATGCATTAATATTTATTTAAATTACACCTGGACTAAAGGATAATTAATAAATATTGATAGTTTTACTATGCCTAGACCAAAGGATAGTGAGTAAACTAGAAAACTCTACCGTCACACGAAATAAAATTAATCTAGTAACCTGAATATTATATTGATTGAGTTGGTGAATTGATTGCCTTAGTAATACATCGCTCTTAAGTTTAAAATCCTAATAATTACACTCTCTCTATTTTCTTAAAATTTTTAATTATTTCTTTATTTTGTTCTTTAATTTCTTATTCTCATAAATCGGTCTTCTAAATAAAGCATAGAAAAGAGCTTTTCAGTACTTATTTTTCAATTTTCTAGGGATGATACTCTACTCATTTACTTTATTACTTGATCGACTGGTGCACTTGCCATACCTATAAATTAGCACGCATCAAATTTTTAGCACCGTTATCGGGGATTATGTCTAAAACAATATTGAAATTTTGATTCTAGCTTTACTTTAAAATTTTATTTTTAATTTTTGTTATTTTTAAAAATTTTATTTAGTGCATGACACGTAGAGTCACACCATCTGTAGCCGATGGTTATATTCGATCAGTACATCATCCATTAAATGATTACATCACACCATCTGTAGTCGATGCAGCTTCGAGCATCAGGAGACCGCTAGTGCAAGCAAACAATTTTGAAATAAAACCGACGATGATCCAGATGATTCAATCAACTGCCCAATTCAGTGGACACGTGCATGATGATCTGAATGCCCATATTTCTAACTTTCTTGAACTTTATGATTCTTTTAAAATTAATGGTGTGTTGGATGATGCTATTAGATTAAGGTTATTTCCTTTCTCTTTATGGGACAAAGCTAAGAGTTGGTTTCATTCTCTTCCTGCAGGTTCTATCACAACTTGAGATGTCCTAGTCCAAAAATTCTTAGCCAAGTACTTTTCACCATCCAAGACTGCCAATATGCACAATGATATCACTTCTTTTATGCAGATGGACATGGAGACAATATATGAGGCTTAGGAGCATTTCAAGAAATTGCTGAGGAGATGTCCACATCATCAACTATCCGTATGGCTTCAGGTACAAACTTTTTATAATGGTTTATCTCCTACTAATCGTTCTATGATTGATGCAGCAACAGGAGGAATAATTAATCAAAAAATGAAGGAAGAATTCTTCGATTTGATCGATGAGATGGCATCAAATAGCTATCAGTGGCAGACATAATGCATGATGCCAAAAAGACTAGCAGCTGTGCAAGAAGTAGATTGCATGCCAATTTTACTAGCTAAAATTGCAGCCCTTAGAGCCGAAGTCAACAACTTGAAGAAAATAGCTATGCATGTTCAGAGCATCACCGGTGATCTGTGTGGAGGAGGACATGATACGAGCAATTGCCAGACAGGTAATCCTTTTGCTAAAGCAACTGATATAGCTAATTATGTTGGTAATTTTTTTAGGCTGCAACAAAATAATTCCTACTCCAACACATACAATCAAGGGTGGAGGCAGCACCCAAATTTCTCATGGAGTAATCAAAATACAGCATAACAGCCACCCCTAGGATTCCAAGTACCTAAAAAGAAGTCCAATATGAAAGAGCTGATGGTCAAATTTATGCAAAACCAAGAAGCAACTATAAAAAATTTAGAAGCCAAACTTAGACAGGACCAAGCAGCAGCAATTCAAAACTTGGAGATGCAAATAGGTCAAATGGCTAAGATAATCTCCAAGAGACCTCAGGGATCCTTGCCCAGTAACATGGAGACCAATCCAAGGGAGCAAGTCAATGCTATCACCCTAAGAAGTGGTACAAAGCTGGAGGAGCCACATTAGAAGAAAGAGACTGAAGAGCCAACTACAAATAAGGAACCATCAACTAAAATTCATCAGTCACCAAAACAACCAACAGATGGATGGTCTCTAGGTATATTGTTTGTCGATCCAAATACGGTGTGAACATCCGGACGAAGAGTACAGTAATTTATATGTGCCCTAGAAGCCAGAATTGGCTGACACTTGTAATACACTTCTAGGGGCAAAATTATAATTTTGACTATAAATCAATAAAATGGGTTATTTTCTATCACATATGTGTATTTAGTGTCTGTGATACATCCTTTGAGTTAATGGTAATGATAATTCATATTTTCAAGAGTTGAAAATTTAAGACATGAATAATCATTATTAACTCATAAAATGCTCCCGACCATAGGATCATCACGAGGATGGTGATTGATCCGGAAGGTTGGTGTACAATCGCTTCTCTTTAGTAGATGAGTCTTGAGTCTACGGTGTGGAGACACCGGAGCGAGAGTACAGGTACTCGTTAGAGAACGAGGGCACTGAGCGTGACCACCTCGAGTAGTCATTAGGGAGTCTACCTTCTCGTCAATGACTGACTCGATGCTGCAGTAGTGTGTCTGGTTCTTTGACCTGAGGTGCATCGGCAGTTCACCTTGAGGGTGTTATAGTTTGACTACACCATTACTCGGTCTCTTAGCCATATGGAACCCTGAGGTGTATGTTGGCTATAGCATGTTCATTGTAGGAACTGGATTGCATCAAGATGGAATCTATCTACCTCGGTGGTAGAGGAGCAGCCCTATGATGATCATGAGAATCAAGTCCAGAAGTCCATGGCCATGGCAGAGTGAAATAATAGAAAGAGTTTCTATTTAGATTTTCACATTGGACTCGAATCGAATGATTACATCATATGACAGAGACTAGGGTTTGACGAGTTCACCTTAACCCTAATCTGATCGGGGCTCAAGATAGAAGAACTTAATCACACAGGTAGCTGCACCAAGAGGTTCGCATTCAGCTCTGATGGGTTGCCACCATATACTGCTAGGTGTCACTGGTGGATTTTGGGAGCAATTAGAATGATTTAGATGATCGATCATTCTAGCTGTTCGAATCAGAAGAGTTCTGATCCATCGAAAGGAGTTTCGATGATGTCGATGATAGAGATCATGACATATCCCATTACCATACAGAACTGAACCTAACTGGGTCACACAAACAAGGGTTTGAATCTGGTGATCATCAATTGAACTGATCTAGTTCAATTGTTCAATTGATCTGAATGAGATTCAATTAGGTTCAAGGAAATCGTGCTAGCACTCGATTGAACCTAACGTTCTTCTTTTACTATCATAAATAAGTTGTCCTGACTGAGCCAAAGGAGTTTGTGCTCAATCAGAGGCCTTCATATGGTCTGACTGGAGGTTGTCCAAGTCAGAAAAGGTTGTCTTATTTTGTAAGACATTACCTGCCATTTTTGGTCACCTGCCATTTCTTGTTCTTTGACTTTGGTCAAAAGTCTACTTTGACTGGTCAAATGTTGACCATTGACACTTTGACTTTTGACCACATGTCATGCACCTATTGGAGAGCTGGTGGGGGCCTGTCCCCCTGCCAGAACCTGGCAAGGAGGAAGGGCGCACGCCACCCTTGGCGTGTGCCCAAGTTGGAGGCGCCTAGGAGTCCTTGTTGGACAAGGACTCCATCTCCTTTTTGGATTCCAATTAGAGTTCTCCTAAGAACCAACTTTGACTGGTCTTAGGCACCCTCTAAGGAGGAATCCAGGGGACTCTATTCCCACCAATCAGATTTAGATCTGATTTCACAAAGGGTTGTGATTGGTTGGGAAGAAGAGGAGTTGGATCACAGCTTAGTCTATAAATAAGACCCTGCGCCCAACTCAAATTATTTGAAAATTCCCCATGCCCCAAGGCTGCCTCTCTCCTCCTCCATGCCAAACCATCTTCTCCCTCTCCTCTCCACGTCCAAAAGGAGTTTTGGACCTTGGTTGGTGCGATTCAGATCAAAGAAAGGCGATCAAAAGCTAAGAAGGCTGCGCTGCTGCAAAGGACGACTGCTGATCTTCAAAAGGAGTTTTGAAGATCCTCCAGATCAGATCCAGATCTAATTTTTGGAGATGTGATAGAGAAGAAGAGGATCTCCAGATCCAACCTGAGTGGATACCGGTAGAGGCCAGGCGCTTGCGTGGCTAGATCCAGAACCTTCCGCTGCAACAGGATCATCAACAGGGTAATAGGATTACCCAAATCAAGGTAAATTAAATTTGATTTAATTTATCTTTATATTTTATTTTATTTATTAAAATAATAAGAATTAGATCTAAAATATCTTAGATCTGATTTAGATCAAAAGAAAATTTTTTTTTGAAATATATCTCTTGATCTGATCAGATCTGAACGAACCTGGATCCGAAAAATCAGGATTTCCCTTCAACTGGTATCAGAGCCAAGGTTCTAAAAGTATTTAGATCTAATTTTAAATTTATTTTAATTAAAAAATAAGTGATTTTAGATGTCACATGAGATGTGATCAGATCTGAAATCAGAAAAAATTAAAATTAAATGATTTGGATCTAAGATTAGAAAATATGCATGACTAGTTCTAGAAATAGAATAGTTCTATAGAATAGTCTTGCATGTTTTTGATTTTTAATCTGATTAAATCATATTTTAGATCTTTTTATTTACTATTTTTTGATATTATAATGTATTATAATAACATCTAAAAAATAGCAAATAAAAATTATTTAATTTTAAATATCATATGAGATATGATTGATGCATGTCTAGACTAGTTGTAGAATAGTTCTACATAATTGTCTAGATTAGAATTTATTTTGATTAGATCAATTTAAATCTAATTTTTTAGATTATTATGAGATAATTTAGATCTGAAAATATGCATGATTCGATACATGAGATGTATGCAAAATATGCCATGATTAGATCTAATTTGTATATGAGATATATGATATAGATCTAAAACTGTTTTGTAGTATTGCATGTTCCTGATTAAGGCGTTCCTCTTGGCCGTCCGGTCATAAGAACGAAGAAGGGTTTAAAGGCCCTCTCTTCCCATTCGATGGGGTGTTCTTATGATGTGTAGGGGTGCTGCGTGTTCGTCCTTAATCAGAAACCCAAAACTTACTTTCTGCAAAACCCTAGATCCTGAAACCCTAGGATTTATTGTGCATATTTTGTTTATGAACCCTACTTAATTAAGAATTAAGATTTATGGAATATTAATTAGGTCTAAAATTGAGAATTTTAGATCTAAGACATATTCATAATACTGGGTTCGGGCTTGGGTAGCTCAATTAGGTCTAAGCGGTTGATCAAACCGAATCAAGAGTTGGTTAGATGGGATCAACAATGCTTAAATTGACCAGCCTAATAGGATTAAGTCTGGGTCAAGATCGAGTCACGATCAAGCAAGACCTAATTAGGCTCAGAGGTTAGAGTCTGGATTGTAGGCTAACCCAATTGGTTCTGACTCAACAATTTGGTGTCTAAGGTAAGTTTGGCACATACGACCGACTGGTTTTTAATTGGAAGCTACTCGACCTGAATGCATTCTTGTACGAGTTAATGGCATATTCCTTCCACCGATCTCACTTACCTGGCCATATCTGTTGACACAGTTCTGATCTGAGGTGGTCAATAATCCGAGCTAACCCATGCCACTAGGTTAGTCATAATTGTTATGACTATGACCAAGTCTAGTTTAATGAGACCTGAATCAATTCTCCCTAAGAAAAGATTAAGTCTGAGGTCTTCCACCATTGTAGATGTGCGGGCCCTTCCCGGGGTTGATTGTTCTCGGCTGGATACAGTGGCTCAGTTGCACCGGAAAAGATGCAACCATGTCTATTAGGCATTGGATGCTATGGGCTGGAGGATGAGTTGGGCTCAATATTTTGGATACGGTGAGAGACTCAATTAGGAACCCAGTCTATGCAAATGGTGGGTCTGACTTAACTAAGGAGTGGATCAATATTTCGGATACGGTGAGATTCATGAATTAGAGACCAAGTTTGGGTGCACCATGATTAGAGAATCATTGAACAAGAGTTGTTCACTCATTGGCTAACCCATCACCAATAACTGTTAGGTGAGGTGATGAGTCAGTTGGTGAGACCGCACCACCCACTAGAAATCATTAATCATGGAGATTTTTGCATCTCTACAGAGGGAGTGTAGGGATCCGAGAAAAATAGTGGGAGCTAATTTGTTTAAAAATAAAATTTCCTAAATAAATTGGTCAAGTCATAAATTACAGTATCTAACTAGAATCTTTGACTCTCTACAGAAAAATGTCTGCGTCCAACCCATTGGCACGTATCCTGGACACACATAGACTGACTGGACCCAATTATAAAGATTGGCTCAGGAACTACAAAATTAGTTTTGGGTTTCGAGAAGTTAACCCATGTATTGGACCAGGACCCTCCCACCTTACCAGCCCGTCCATCCATTGAACAGAGAGCGTCTCTGGAAAAATGGATAGACGAAGATAATAAGGCCAGATATTACATGTTGGGCTCGATGTCTGATGAGCTCCAGCGCCAACATGAAGATATCGGGACTGCTCGCCAAATGTTGGCTCACCTGCAGGAGATGTTTGGTGAACAGAGTCGCGCAGCCAAATATCAAGTCACGAAATGACTTTTTAAGGCTAAGATGCGTGATGGGCAGTCAGTCCAAGATCACTGTCTGACAATGATCAAGGACATGGAAGAGCTTGAGAAGCTCGGTGTGAAGTTAGGACTTGGATCTGCAGAATGATATTATTCTGCAATCCTTGACTGATGCATATGGGCAATTCATCATGAATTACCACATGCATAAACTTCAAAATTCCTTGGCCGAATTAATGAATATGCTGGTTACCGCTGAGCTTTCTATGAAAGGTTCTAAAGGCTCAGTTCTTGCTATGGAACGGACTTCTTCCAAAAGAAAGTCTTATGGAAAGAAAAAGAAGTCTGTGAAAAAGCAAAAGGTGGAAGGATCAAAGAAGAAGAAGGCAGAGCCGAAGAAGAAAGGCCGATGGCAAAGGAAAGTGTTTCCATTGCAACAGCGACGGCCATTGGAAGCGGAACTGCCCTACTTACCTGGCCACCCTGAAGAACAAGAAGGAAGGTCCTTCTGGAGGTATGCTCGTTATTGAGTCT